>BKCP01008848.1:1508315-1532314 GCA_008636005.1 Striga asiatica | reverse complement strand
ANNCTTCGAGGCTCGTTGATCTTTTGTGATCTCCCGGTTATCAACACACGATCACAACACGAAAAATATAATTTACAAAATTACATAATTCGATCCTAGATCCAACGTTTGGATGTACATGTTTTCTAAACAAATAATTAAATCTATCCGGTCAACCCCCGGGCGAATAATTATTACAGACATTCATCCATAAATTCCTCGACATGCCCGAGGCTTTAAAAAAAAATTTAAAACCATACATCACATTCAACAACATTCATCAAACACATAATCGGCCATAATAGTGGATTAACTATTTTCCTGCAAAACCGAGTTATGCAAATATAATCCAATATATGGCTGCGTTTGAACACATCTTGTCAAATAAAGCCGTAAAAATTCGAACTTTGTACAGAACGAATTAACCAAGTGCTTTGATACCACTTGTTGGGATCTGTGAGGATCTCGTTATGTACAAGTCACGAATTCAATAGCAAACGTAAACCTATGCGCAGCGGATCTAAAGGTTTGACGTAGAGAACTTACGGCTTAAAATTTATGTAGATCTGGTTGACCACGAACGGTTGACCGCAATTGATTGACCGCAACATGCGTCTTGGGTTGCAGGAACAAGATCAGATCAAAATCGGATCAAACGGATGCAAACAGATCAAAACGGAACTTGCAGCCTGGGAGCTTCCGGCGGCGCGTGAGGGCGCGTCCGGTGTCAGATTCTGGCGATCTCGGGGGCGATGGAAAGCTCTCGTCGAGACGGTCGTCTGGGTATACTGTACGTCTCAATCGGACTTCTGGTTAGTTCTGTAGGTCAAAATATATTTCGTCTCGGTTTACCTACAGATCTTCTACTGTATTACTCAATACACCCTTCTTCAACTTGTACCAGTGGAGCAACAAGAAGAAGATAAAGCTCGAATGAGATCTAGGGAGAGAGGCGTGTTTCACGTGAGAATGAGACTTCTGTTCTCTTCTCATGAGCTTAATGATGTATATATAGAGCTACAGTAGGGACCCTAAGGAGATTAGGAAAAGGGCTCTTTAATTAATTAGACTAACTGTGGGCCAAACCCACTCCTCTAATTAATTAAATAATATTAATGGACCACCAACATTATATTATTGCACTCCCTTTCCCTAGCCCAAATTACATTTGAGACTCCAATAATAATTACTCGATTTACCTCCCCACGTTTAAGATATAATGTCCATTAATTAATTCGATTACTGACAATCAAGAATTAATTAATTTATTATTATTTCACCGAAGCTAGCGCTCGTTCATCACATTCTTATTATGCCGGAATTTAATCCACTTGCAGTGTTTAGCATAACAATCCTTCATGAACTCACTCCGGGGACATCATCAAACTAACGCACATGGTGACCGTAAATATCCTAACAGCACATCCTATATATAATAATATTACCCAAAACAGTAGGAATATTAATCCAGCGAACTGAACCTCACCCATGTGAATCAAAGTAATATATATTATATATATCTGCCTGTTTAATATCTTACGAGTTAAGAGAACGCAGTAATTAACCGAGGCCTAGTTCATTTACGACGATCAGTATAAAATGAACTTCTCCACTCTGGGATCCTGTTCAATACATAAATGTACTAGTGCAACTAATCAGTCAAGACAAACTGTACAGTTGACACTACAACCGTTCGGATGGGGTGTTCATGTCCATTTAGGTTGTGAACAACTATCCTTGTTCGCAAGTGACTGATAGAGTGATCTTCGGTTCGCTCGATGACGACCCACCCTATCTAAGTGCAGAACAACAGAACGTAGAACTTGTTTAATCTAACATGATTCTCATTCATAAAGGGTAAATGTGTAATAACATGCAAAGCCAAGCTTTCAGTATATAACACTAACAAGGAGGAGGTAGTGGGGAACAATGCCTTACACACTTGAATAAAATATTCCACAAGCACATGCTCCACTTTGGCTTAATCATAGGTTGACTTCCTTAACACTTTCTTAGGGACATCTTAGCCCTAAATGACCCTCATTAAGTCCTTAATACACGCAGCATTGGGTCATGGAAGGAAGTGGGCCGGAATTTCAAGAATTGGGCTCCAAATGATGGGCTGTCGCTGCTGGCGCTGGGCCAGGGCGCTGCTGGGCCCTGGGCGTGAGCTGGGCGCGGGAACTGCTGGGCTGCGCGTGCTAAAAGGCTTGGGCCGAGAATGCCACATGCTTAGGGCTGGAAATAAAACTCTCCACACTTAGAAAAATTCCAAAGGTGTTTGGCCATGACTTGGGCCACCATGCTTGACTCGCGCGAGGCTAGGGCGCGGGCGCTAGGGCGCGACACTAGGGACTCGGGCTGATCATGAAACACTTGGCTAGGGCTAAACTTGTGGCACAAAAAGGAACCCAAAAATACTTAGAAAACTTATGCCACACCACTAACCATGACTTGGGCACTCGCGGCTTGGCGAGGCACGGACACTAGGGCGCGAGGACTCGGACCCGTGCACGAGCTCGGTGCGGGGTTACTTAGGCCGAGGGAATGATATCCAAGACTTGATAAAAATGATCTCATACTTAGAAAATATTCTAAGTAAGGCTATGAGCATGGCTAGGGCTCGAGCAAGACTCGAGACTACTAGGGCTCGAGAATTGGCTAGGCGCGAACTAGGCGCGATACTCGCGACCGAACGACTCTGTTCCGGGCACGGCTGGACTTAGACGATTTTTCGAAACATACTCGGTTCCGATTATTCGTCAACTGGAATAATTAATTCCGACTGAAATACAACCCATTTCTAAAATAAGAAAAATGGACCGGAATTAATAACTGAGATTGAATAGCTGATAACTGGGCTTGGAACTCAAGACGAGCAGTATTAATAAAAAGAAATAGTTCAACTGGGAACTAAAAACTGTCATTTTATTAATACAGAACTGGGCTATTACAATCTATCTCCCTTAAAATATTTCCATCCTCGGAAATACTAAACTGGAGAAATACATACAAGAACTGAAAATATATACAACTGGGTACATATCAAAACTCAAAATCTGGAAAACGAGCTCTAACATCTGCCTCGCGCTCCCATGTGGCATTTGAATCTCCGTGGCGATTCCACCTGATACGAACAAGGGGAACGTCTCGGTTCCTGAGCCGAAGGACCTTTCGATCCAGAACCGCTACCGGCTGCTCCTCATAAGTCAAATCTGGCTGAAGCTGAATCTCGCTGTGCTGAAGCACATGCTCGGGATCGCACACGTATGGGCGTAACATCGAAACGTGGAACACGTTGTGCATGCCAGCCAACTCGGGAGGCAGAGCCAATCGATAGGCGACTTCGCCCACTCGCTCAAGAATCTCGAACGGGCCTATATAGCGAGGATGCAACTTCCCTCTCTTCCCGAAGTGAACGACACCTCTCATCAGTCGAACCTTCAGGAATACATGATCTCCGGGCTCAAAGTGCATCTCTCGTCTATGCTTGTCGGCTGAGGACTTTTGCCGACTCTGAGCTGTCTTGAGCCTCTCTCTGATCCAGGCTACCTGCTCAGCTGTCTCCTCGATCAACTTTGGATTGAGTACTCGTCGCTCTCCGACGTCATCCCAATACAGGGGCGATCGACACTTGCGGCCGTAAAGTGCTTCGTAGGGAGCCATCTGAATAGACGCCTGATAACTGTTGTTATAGGCGAACTCAGCTAGTGGCAGCCACTTCTCCCACTTAGCAACTCTGTCCAGAATTAAGGCTCGGAGCATATCCTCGAGCGTCTGGATCGTCTTCTCGGACTGGCCGTCCGTCTGTAGATGGTAAGCCGTACTGAACTTTAACTGGGTGCCCATTGCCTCATGCAAACTCTCCCAGAATCGACTGGTGAATCTGGGATCTCGATTGGAGATGATCGTAATGGGCACTCCGTGGAGTCGAATAACACCACGGGTATATATCTCGGCAAACTGATCCATCGTCATGGTCATCGCCACAGGCGTGAAATGCGCGACTTTCGTCAGCCTGTCTACCACTACCCAAATCGCGTCATGATGCTCAGACGACTTAGGTAGTCCCGTGACGAAGTCCATGGTAACCTCTTCCCACTTCCAGCTGGGAATCTCAAGTGGCTGTAGCAGACCTATGGGACTTTTGTGCTCGGCCTTTACTTGCTGACAGACCAAGCACTTCTTCACGAAGTCTGCTACATCTCTCTTCATTCCTCGCCACCAGAACGACCTTTTCAGGTCGTGGTACATCTTGGTACTCCCAGGGTGGGCTAAATATGGCGCACTGTGGGCCTCAGTCAGGATTTCCTTGCGTAAAGTCTCGACTTTTGGCACGACAATGCGGGCTCTAAACTCCAAGGCTCCATCTGTGCCTCGGTAAAAGCCCTCTATGCCTCCGGCGTGAACCTTCGCCTCTAAAGTGCGAATGAACTGATCGCAGGATTGCTCCCGCCGGATTCTGTCTCTCAGCATGGGCTGAACTCATATCGAGCTAACACTCCCCGAAATCTCCTTAGGAAGTGAGTCGACAACCTCAATCTGCATCCGGGCAAACTCTCGGATAAGCTGGCGCTGATCGGTGATCGAGCAGACTGACTCACCCCTCACCTTACGGCTTAGGGCGTCTGCTACCACGTTCGCCTTCCCCGGATGGTACTGTATGGTGCAGTCATAATCTTTCACAAGCTCCAACCATCGCCTCTGGCGCATGTTGAGCTCCTTCTGTGTGAAGATATACTGCAAACTTTTGTGATCGGTAAAGATCTCACACCGACCACTATACAGATAATGGCGCCATATCTTGAGTGCATGCACAATCGCTGCCAACTCTAGGTCGTGCGTCGGGTAATTCTGCTCATGGGGCTTCAACTGACGTGAAGCGTACGCAACGACTTGGCCATCTTGCATCAGCACACACCCAAGACCCTGCTTCGAGGCATCACTATAGATGGTGAAACCTCGAGTAGGATCCGGAATAGTCAACACTGGAGCCGTCGTAAGCCTCTTCTTGAGCTCCTGGAAGCTCTCCTCACAACGACTCGTCCACTCAAACTTCACAGATTTCCTCGTCAACTTGGACAAGGGGAGGGCAATCTTAGAAAATCCCTCGATAAACCTGCGATAGTACCCTGCTAGACCGAGAAAACTGCGGACCTCGGTGGGACTTCTGGGCGCTGACCAGTTCCGAACTGCAGCAATCTTCGCCGGATCAACCTCAATGCCTCTCTCGGTGATGATGTGGCCTAAAAATGCCACTCACTTCAGCCAAAATTCACACTTCGAGAACTTGGCGTACAACTTTTCTCGTCTAAGGGTCCCGAGAACAACCCTCAGATGCTGCTCATGCTCCTCCAAACTCTTGGAGTAGACCAAAATGTCATCAATAAAGACGATAACAAATTGGTCTAAGTACGGATGGAACACCCAATTCATCAAGTCCATGAACACCGCCGGCGCATTACTCAGACCAAACGGCATAACCACGAACTCGTAGTGTCCATATCTCGTCCGGAAAGCAGTCTTGGCTACATCGGACTTCTTAATCTTCAACTGATGATAGCCCGAGCGTAAATCGATCTTGGAAAATACGCGGGCTCCTCTCAGCTGGTCAAACAAGTCGTCTATCCTGGGGAGCGGATATTTATTCTTCACCGTTAACCGGTTGAAATCCCGGTAATCGATGCACATTCTCATGGATCCGTCTTTCTTCTTGACGAATAGGACGGGTGCTCCCCAAGGTGAGACGCTGGGTCGGATAAAACCGAGTTTCAACAACTCCTCGATCTGCATCTTCAGCTCCTGCAACTCCTTTGGAGCCATACGGTATGGTGCCTTAGACACCGGTTCTGCTCCTGGAACAAGATCGATGGTGAACTCCACCTGCCTGCTGGGTGGTCCTCCTGGTAGCTGATCCGGGAACACATCCACGAACTCACGAACAACCGGAACATCGTGAGGTGTCTGTGCTCTCGATCCTTCATCGACAAGGCTCACCAGGTAACCCTGAAAATCTTCTCTGCGCAGAATCTTCCTCGCCTTCGCGATCGAAACAACACGAGGTAGGGTTCGCGTCTTCGAGCCGAAAAAGGTGATCTGACTGTCCTTCGGAAGATGAAGAATAACCTCCCGATCGTGGCAACGAATGTCCGCTCGATAACGCGTCAACAATCCATACCGAGAATGAGGTCGAAATCCCTCATCTCGATAACATAAGCTTCGGCCTTCAGAATTCGGCCGCCAATACTAAGGTTAAGGTCCTCTGCCTTGGAGCTCGTCACTATCTTCCTTCCCGAGGCTAGACTCACCTCGAGAGGGTCAACAGTGTTGATGGGCTGAACTCCAATGGCCTCCACACATCGAGTCGACACAAAAGGGTGCGTCGCACCAGTGTCGAACAGAGCAGATATAGGTACATCATTCAAAACAATCATTCCAGACATAGTACCTGGGTTCTGCTATGCCTCAGCCTGCTCAACTGCATACACCTGAGCCTGCTGTCCTCGCCTCTGCTGCTGAGGCGGCCTCTGCTGCTGTTGCTGTGGCTGTCGGGGCTGCTGCTGCCTATCCGGACAGTTCCGGACGGTATGTCCGGGCCTCCGACAGTGAAAGCTGACATTCTGCCCAGCAAGACACTCTCCGCGGTGTGGGCGTCCGCATGTGCCACATGGTAGGACCTGTGGCTGTCTCTGCCTGTTCCTCCGGTCATTCTGCTGACCCTTCCACTTTCTCTTGTTCTTAGGCTTCACCGGTGGCGGTAGTGCCGGATACTGAACTGGGGGCAACGCTGGGGGATGAGCTGAGCCCATCCTGAGACTGGCGTCTGTCTCCTGGGCCTTAGCGACGACATCGGCGTAAGACTGGACGCCGTGTCCCGCAACATGGTGACGAATAGCTGGCAGAAGCCCGTCACGAAAACGTCTCGCCTTCTTCATCTCAGTGTCCACCAGATAAGGGACAAAGGACCCGAGACGAACAAACTCCCGCTCGTACTCATCTACGGAGCGGTGGCCCTGCTTAAGCGCCAAGAACTGGCGCTCCATCTCAGCCTTGTAGGTATCTGGGTATTACTTCTCCCGCAGCATCTCCTTGAACTGTGCCCAGGTGAGGTTCTCCTTCTCACTAGGGCGCAAGCCCCAGTAGGAGTTCCACCACAGCCTGGCGTCTCCTGTCATCTGGATCTGGGCACACAGAATGCTGTGCCTCTCGGAGCACTCAATGATCTCGAAGATGGCCTCGAGACCCTGGATCCACTCATCGACTAGTCGAGGGTCTCCCTGCCCCGAAAACTTGTCTGGGTTGTAGCCGCAAAACTGGGCGACTACCTCAGCCTGGGACATCTCTCTCTGAGCTTGGTTATGACGACGGGCCATCTGAGAATAAGCCGCGTAACTGGATCAGAACAGGAGGATGAAATTGCATAAGGCTGAAAGGAAACGCTGAATACTGGAATAGGCACAAATTTCTTGACGAGTTGCTAAAAATAACTCGATAATCTAGAGTTCGACTAGAGTTCGAATCTAGAGTTCTGAAATCTGATAGAGGACATAACTGATACTACTAGGAGTCTTATACTGATCTGAGCATCTAGAGTTCGGATTATCTGAATCCTATTGAGCATAGACATAGTATGGTTTGCTTATATAAACTTTGAAAAACTTTTACAGCAAGCACTTACCTGGTAGTCGGCGCGGTGTGAGTGTGGTGTGGTCGAGTTTTGCAAAATTTTCCTGTCTTTTAAAACATTCAGAAGCACAAACGGTGCTCTGATACCAACTGCAACACCCCGCTAACTAGGGCCAAATTTTCGCAAATTTTAACTCTTTCGAAAACGCTTATAAATTTTTCGAAAATCATTTGCAAACTATCTCGGGATGCTGCTAAAGACTTTTCTGCTTAAAAACCCGTTTTTTTAACCTAGGTCTAACGACTGGTTTAAACTTAAAGAAATCAGGTTTATATTTTTACGAATCATGCATATTAGTCTGAACCCGTTCGTACTGGCGAACCGGGTAAAATTATTTAAGTCTGGAAATAAAGTTATGCATGTTCGAAAATAAACACAAGCATAGCGGAAGTCTGAAATACGTGGTTATAATAGTTTACACAACAGTTTAAACAAATGTCCCGGGAACAGCTTTCGTGCGGAACTCACGACCACTACCACCACAACTCGACTCACGCCAACCCGCCGACCCTGTCATCTGAAAGTATAAAGTGGGGGTGAGTACGGTCCACTTGTACTCCATAAAAACCCATTCTAAAGTAAACAGCAATATTAATAATGATATCACAAACTGGTATATATAAGTAAACTGTAACTCTCGAAACTCTCTGGCCGGTAACCGTGTGCACACTCTGATGGTATAACTAGGGCAAACTTGGCCACCACCAGAACTTAGGGAAGACAAACTTGGCCTTAACCCAAAGTGGATAAAACTCATATACATACCTGAACGTGATATCGACTATTAAACTCAATGTATAACCCAGACTGGGTCCCCACCTGATCGGTTCTGAAAATGAGTAAGTGCGGCTGTGCTGGTAGCTGACTCCTCAAGCTACATAAAAATATAAGCAAACAAATATACTAAGTACTATGCTCGTCATATGATCAAAAATATGCTAGAATGCTCTACTCTATCAGATTACTCATCCGGATATAAAGGAACGCTCTAAGCGTTCACAGAAATAATTCTAAGTCTGGAAATTATACTGATATGCTTAACTGATCTGTTTTGGCTCAGAAAAATACTTAAATTTCGGAATAAGACTCGGACCAAAAATAACGAACCAAAACGGACTCGAACAGCCGGCTAAACCGGCCGGTTCGAAAAACTGCCTGAACTGGGTCGGGCTAGACCGGACCCGGTTGGACCACCGGGTCACACTGGACCGGTTGGTCACGGGCTGCTCGGACTGGCCGGGCTCGATCCCCTGTCGGGCCTGCTGGGGCCATGGCACGGCGCTGGGCACTAGCTGGGTGCGACCGGGCACGGTACTAGGCGCTGCTGGGCGCGGGCTGTGCGGCTGGCACGGGCCCTGGCACGACTGGTGCCACTAGGTGCGGCTGGGCACGACCGAGAGTCACTGGGTGTGCTGGCGTGCTGCTGGGCACGGTCGAGCACGAGGGACGCGGGAACTGGCGCGTACCCGGGTTGACTGGGCACTGGGCGTGCGGCTGGCACGACCCGAGTGCGACTGGCGCGAGAACGGACGTGGCCAGACACTACTCGCGCGGCTCGGGCGCGGCTAGGGCTGTCAGGGTGCTACCGGGCGACCCTGGGCACGCGGGCATGCTGCTGGGCACGTCCCGGGCTAACTGACTACTCGGGCGTGCTGCTGGGCACGTCCCGAGGCCTCTGGACCTGACTCGGGGTCACTACAGCATGGCACTGGACACTCGGGTGCGCTGCTGGCACGACCCGAGGTCGACTCCGCGTGGTACGAGCGACTGGCTCGGGATCACGCGTGCATGACATTGGGACAGCGCTGCCGGGCGCTGTCGGAGGTGCTCTGGCGCGACTGGCGCTGAGACCTCGCGGGCTGGCACGGACAGGCGCGGCTGGGCGCTGTCACGTGCACTGGGGACTGCGGTGCCTCGCGAGCGCTAGGCGCGGGCACGGACAGGGGCACTGCCTGGCCCCTGCGACGCGGCACGGGCACGGCACGCACGACTGGCGCGGCTGGTGACCCTAGCCGATCCTTTGCCAAACTTCCGGCAACTTTGCTGGGGACTACTGAACCAAATCAACCTAATATGACATAAAATGCTCAAAAATGCCAAAAGTCACTGAGGGACCTCGGTTGGATTTGGTGGTGGGCTTATAGGGCCGATTAGGCACAAGGCCACCCTAGGGCACAAAAATGAACATGCTCAACATGAAAATTAACCTAGGGCCGAATGATATACATCAAAAATCATGGCTAATGAGGCTAGAACATTGGTCAATACATGCATGCACATATACTTAGGTTCGGGGGTGAAAATGACTCGATTTCACTTAACAAATTGACTGAACAAATGAACTCAAAGCATGAAATTGTTTTAACCATGTCATACTCATGATTTTTGAGGATTTTTAAGATGCTAATCTCGGCCATATCATGCATGTACATAAACTTACGAATTTAGGGCTCATATGTTAAAAAATCCAAATCTTCTTATTCTCACGTGCATGGCCTCATTTTTATACATGATAAATCTTATATTATCATGAATAAGATAGGAAAAATGGTTGGCACGAGCTAACCTTGCTCAAAAGTCGAAATGGTGCCAACGGACTTTGCTCGGGGATCTCGCGGCCCTAGGAACTTGGTCTCGGCTAGGAGGCTTCAATGGCTGAGGAGGATAGCTTCAAGGGACTTAGAAAAATCCAAACAATGCTTGGCTAATGATAAACCCTGAGATAACTAGGCTAGAACAAGCTGAACACGAGCACTCCTCTTCCCCGGGGCACACGCGCGCGCGGCTAGGCTTGCCTTGGCTTGCTCTCGGTTTTTCTCTTGTTTTCCCTCAATGTGCTAAGTGTTATGCTCGAAAATTATGAGTATCCAAGAGCTCTAACACTCAGCTGAAGGTGGCCTTATAAGGGAAATGCATGGGCGGAGAAAACAATGCTCAAAGTGGAGACATACACACATCACATGTGCATGGGGACATGGTTTGGGGCTGTTTGCACGAACTTGGAGGGTTGGCAGGGTCATCTTGACTGACCAAGGCATTAAAATATGATGGAGAGCAGGTCTGGTCGGTCCCAAGGTGGAGGAGGAGGTAGTGGGGGACAATGCCTTACACACTTGAATAAAATATTCCACAAGCACATGCTCCACTTTGGCTTAATCATAGGCTGACTTCCTTAACACTTTCTTAGGGACATCTTAGCCCTAAATGACCCTCATTAAGTCCTTAATACACGCAGCATTGGGTCATGGAAGGAAGTGGGCCGGAATTTCAAGAATTGGGCTCCAAATGATGGGCTGTCGCTGCTGGCGCTGGGCCTAGGCGCTGCTGGGCCCTGGGCGCGAGCTGAACGCGGGAACTGCTGGGCTGCGCGTGCTAAAAGGCTTGGGCCGAGAATGCCACATGCTTAGGGCTGGAAATAAAACTCTCCACACTTAGAAAAATTCCAAAGGTGTTTGGCCATGACTTGGGCCACCATGCTTGACTCGCGCGAGGCTAGGGCGCGGGCGCTAGGGCGCGACACTACGGACTCGGGCCGATCATAAAACACTTGGCTAGGGCTAAACTTGTGGCACAAAAAGGAACCCAAAAATACTTAGAAAACTTATTCCACACCACTAACCATGACTTGGGCACTCGCGGCTTGGCGAGGCACGCGACACTAGGGCGCGAGGACTCGGACCCGTGCACGAGCTCGGTGCGGGGTTACTTAGGCCGAGGGAATGACATCCAAGACTTGATAAAAATGATCTCATACTTAGAAAATATTCTAAGTAAGGCTATGAGCATGGCTAGGGCTCGAGCAAGACTCGAGACTACTAGGGCTCGAGAATTGGCTAGGCGCGAACTAGGCGCGATACTCGCGACCGAACGACTCGGTTCCGGGCACGGCTGGACTTAGACGATTTATCGAAACATACTCGGTTCCGATTATTCGTCAACTGGAATAATTTATTCCGACTGAAATACAACCCATTTCTAAAATAAGAAAAATGGACCGGAATTAATAACTGAGATTGAATAGCTGATAACTGGGCTCGGAACTCAAGACGAGCAGTATTAATAAAAAGAAATAGTTCAACTGGGAACTAAAAACTGTCATTTTATTAATACAGAACTGGGCTTTTACACTGTCCACCCTACATCCTCCCCTCGTGCACCTTCTGCCTTAGCCCGCATACGCCGTGCCCGACGCTCCCTCGCGCACGCCTTGCACCAATCGCCCATCTTCCCGGGCACTAACTTCTCACTCTCATCGTCGGCCCAAGCCTCATTCTCATGTGAACTACTCGTCGCGCACCTTTTCTTCACCCGGCCTAGACTCGCACGCCTCGCGGTTCGGTTGCCGCGTCCTGTCGGTACGCGCACCTTAGTGCGTGCGCACACCCTTCTAGCACGTCCTCGAGCCCTTTCTCGCCTAACCTCTCGCCATCTCTCGAGGCCACCATGGATATCGTCCTCGGGCTCGCCAGGGTCAATGACCACATCTTCATCATTCCCGCCCTCTTCGAGAATTTCCTTGTCCTCAAGGATAATGAAATTGATCTCATCAACCTTTTCGTGCTCTTCTCCTGGATCCTCAGTTTGTAACTTAACTCGCTTGTGGGCTCGTCCAAATGTGATAGTGCCCTTTTTGTAGTTTGTCGTGATAGATCTCAACGTCTCGAGCCATTGAACTCTAAGTACTATGTCTGGTCCCGTCAAAGGTAAGGCATAAAGATCATGTTGGAGTATACTGTAAAGAAAACTTTTACGTTAGCTTTTGGATTGTATTATTCAATTTCCCATTTGACTGAAATAAATGTTTTTCACATTGTTGCATTCCTTATGATTGCTTGTATGCTAAATGTCCAATTATCTTATATTGTAGACAATGTGGTGTGTTAGTAGTCACACAGAAGATTACATTGTTGGTTCCTTATAAGATATAAATGGTATTCACAACTGAGATAGTTATGGACATGACTATCAGTGTAGGTTGTAGTATAAACTGGATGTAGCTTGTCTTGGCTATTGGTTTATACTAGTGCGCTGCGTCGCATTGAAAGGATCACAGTTGAGACGTGTTCTTCTGTTCTGACTATCATGAAGAACCTAGGTCTCGGTGACTCTACTAATTCTTAACCGTAATTGTGGTAATTAGATATATGGGATATTTGTTTGTTACTTTGACTTACCATGGGTGAGGACCAAGTATTGGTTCAATAGCTCCGTATCTTGGGTAACGACACTATCTGCATGATATCTATTTATTGGCATAAGGGCACCGTGTCCTGGACATCCAGGTTGGTGACGTCCCCTTAAGGAACTCATAAGGATTATCGTATAAACCCTGCAGGTGGATTTAATCCGTACGATAATAAGGTTGAGTGGTACTACTTAAGGATTAAAAGATATTAATTAATTAAAGCAGTCAGAAGCTTTAATAATTAATGGACGTGCGATATCTTAAACACGGGGAATTATATCGAGTCTAATAGAAGCCCTGATTCATTTCGGGATAGGACGGGAGTACAATATTAATTCTCTAGTGGAATGAATTAATATTTACGGGCCAAATTGTGTTCTGGGCTGAACATAAGAATTTGGGCCTGTAGGGAGCCCAAACCCTATACCTTCTAAGAGATCCCTAGGCTGGCCCAAGGACCTCTATAAAAAGAGGGGACTACCCACGTTTTAAACCCTAAGAGATTTTCGTGAGACACTCCAGCCACCATCGTGGAGAGAGTAACGAGAAGGGTTCGAGAAAGACGAGGGCAGTTCTCTTCTTTCAACCGTTTGGAGGATCGTCGTCCATCCGGCGTCCAAACGTGGTCGGGACACAGACTAAAAGATCGCTCAGATCGAATTAAAGCTTTAAAGAAAGGTATATCTCTGTTCGTCCTTTAGGAGCATGCTTAGGTTTAATCGAAATCATGTATGTACATGTTTGGTACCCGATATCGATCCGTGGGAAGGACCGCCTCGTCGGCGTGTTCCAGCAATTGGTATCAGAGCCTCGGTTTCGTAGATTATCGGCTCTGCCTGGAACATGTAGTTGATTTCATTTATTCGTTTATTCATTTTCAGTCATGTTCATGGTGTGGATGATGTTTTTATCTCGTTTATGCTTCTGGATGGTGTCTATCGCAGCCCTTGTTTATTGATGTAATTGTTTTTCCCACCAGATAATAAGTGTGGGTAGTATAGGCGATTTTATAGACTGTAGTAGGGCTATTGTTGTTCGATTTTGCTGTAATTTTGTGTTCAAAGTCGAACGTGGTGAAGATGATCATCCTGGAGGCGGCGGCTAGGGTTTCAGCATTCACCGGGGCCGTTTTCGTCGGCGAAAATCGTTTTGGCCATAACTTTTGCTACAGGTGTCCGATTTCAGCCCATAATACCATTTCGGAAACGGGAGAACGAGATCTACAAGAGTTACTGCTATGTCATAACAGCCTGTGGCGGGGTCAAATTCAATCGTCTAGATGAAGTTTTTGGCTCTTTTCCGTCGGTGGGTGCCGATATCGCGTGAACTACCGGTTTTGCGCGAGATGCCGATTCGAGTGTTTATCCACGACCTTGCTGAATCATGTAATAGCTTTGATAGGTTGTTAGTGGTTGGTTTTAAGGGGCTGGGATAGATGTGTTTTAATTTTTGCATTTTATCGCTTTGTGGATGCCGATTTAATTTTTGCTAGAGCATGTTTATTTGTTTATGTGTCTAGCTGATTTAAATCGCTTTTCTGGCATGCTAGTAATCATGTAAATAGGTGCTTTTAATTCCTAGAAAGCTGATATTACTTTTCCTTTGGATTCTAGAAGCATGCTAGGATTTATGTGATTTGCGTGTTAGGAGCATGCTAGGAATTTTTAATTGTTTCTTATTGCATGCTGTTAAAAACCTTCAAGTAAAATGACTAAGTGAGTTTAATATGAATTTTAATTAATTCATTTGGCCTCCACAATTGGTCTTTAAATAAGGTGTTTGTCGCTCGCGGGACCTCGGAGTCTCTCCCTAACGGATGCTGCATTCACGAGCTTACTAGATAAGACTTCTATTTAAACGACTTAATCTTTAGGTGAAGTGAGTGGCATACGCGTGACCCATGGGGTCTCCTCCCTAACGGATAGTGTCATTCATAAGTTCACCGGTAAAGATTATTTCGAGATAACCTTAGAAAATTATTTACAAGCGATGTGTCTTCCCCATCGGTAAGTTCATCAATTGTGAATGATTGTTCTTGGGGTTGAATTGTGGTCATCACTTAGATGTGAATTTTAATATAACTCCCTAACGGAGTCCCTGTTTTAATTCACATGGCCAGTGTTAAAAATTTTCGACTGTTAATTTCATTCGCCATAAGGACAGGTTGGCATGCAATTGAGATTAATGACTGGGAGTCTGCTTGATGGACATATGTGTAAACGTCCACCCTAACGTGGCTTGCATGTGTGTTTGTTTAAGTTGTCGAAGGATGCGTTAAATAATGGTTTTGAAGGTTTCCATATTTTATGCTTCAAATTTATGTGAATTATTGCTTACGTGTTTGCAATTATTTATTTCAGTTATTCATCATGTCATTCAATCCGCTTATGACCATTCTCAATCAAAACAAGCTTACTGGTCCAAATTATTTGGACTGGAAGAGGAATCTGGATATTGTCCTTGTTGCTGATGAGTACAAATTTGTGCTCACCACACCTGCTCCTGCTCCTTTGGGCGCTGCTCCTACCGAAGAGGAAAGGGAGGCTCATCAGAAGTGGCATAAGGCTGATGAGATGGCTCGTTGCTACATCTTGGCATCTATGTCAAATGTTTTGCAACAGCAGCATCACACCATGCCTACTGCTGCTGACATGATGTTGAGCCTCAAGGAACTCCTTGGTGAGCAAGATAGGGCTGCTCGTTTTGAGGCTATGCGGAAGATTATGTCTTCTGTCATGCCGGAGGGAGCTTCTGTGCGAGAGCATGTTCTCAAGATGATGGAATATCTGAATGAGATAGATGTGCTCGGAGGAAATATCAATGGCGATGCCAAAATGGATATCATCCTGCACTCGCTCCCGAAGTCCTATGAGAACTTCCGCCTGAATGCAATCATGGAATAAGAAGGGCTATACTCTAGCCGAGCTTCTTGTGGACTTGGTTGCAGCGGAGGGTCTTATGGGCAGGGGACCACAGGCTCATGTTTCTGTACAAGCTGGACCTTCTTCGTCGAAAGGCGGGAAGAAGAAAAAGCAAGTGCAGAAAAAGAGTGGTGGGAGCAGTGGGAGCAAAGCTGTAGCGCCTTCTGGTGGCGTGCAGAAGCCGAAAGGCAAGTGCTTCAAGTGCAACAAGACAGGACATCGGAAGTCAGATTGTCCCCTCAAGGACACTCCTGGTATGTCTCTTGCTTTAGTTGTCGAAACATGTTTTGCGGCTTGTTCTACCAGTTCTTGGGTAGTAGATACAGGAGCCACTGGTCATGATTGTTACACTTTGCAGGGGTTTCTGCAAAGAAGGCAGCTCAGTGAGGGCGAGATTACCATCAGCTTGGGCAACACTGCACGAGTGGCGGTGGTTGCAGTGGGAGATGTGCACTTATCATTTTCTGATTCCGTTTTAGTATTAAAGAATGTTTTATACGTGCCGAGTTCTTGGAAGAATTTAATTTCAGTTCCGAAGTTGTTTTTGGATGGATATACAGTTATTTTTAATGACAATGTTGTTATTATGAGAAATAACTCTTTTATCTGTTCTGGCATGTTGGTTAACAATCTTTATACTATTACTTGTGCATATCATGCTGTGACTAAGGCTCATGCATCTTCATCACTAAACAAGAGAAAGGAACCTTCTCAGTTGAATTAATCATATCTTTGGCACCTAAGGTTGGGTCATGTCAATCTAAGGAGGATCCAAAGACTGGTAGGTAATGGCTTCTTGGATTCTTTCCAAGTTGAACCATTTCCAGTCTGCGAATCCTGTTTGGAAGGCAAGATGACTTCTAGGCCTTTTAAGGCCAAGGGGAATAGGTCCAATGATGTGTTAGAATTGATTCACTCTGATTTGTGTGGGCCTATGTCTATTCAAGCTAGAGGTGGTTTTGAGTATTTCGTTACTTTTATTGACGATTACTCAAGATATGGGTACATTTACTTGATGCGCCACAAGTCTGAATGCTTTGACAAGTTCAGAGAATTCAAGTCAGAAGCGGAGAACCGTCAAGGGAAAAGTATCAAGTCACTGCGATCTGATCGTGGTGGCGAATACCTTAGCAATGAATTTAGGCAATACTTATTAGAGAATGGGATTACATCCCAGCTGACTGCGCCTAGTACTCCCCAACAGAATGGCGTGGCAGAGAGAAGGAATAGGACTCTGTTAGAAATGGTGAGATCGATGATGAGCTATGCTTCATTACCTACCTCGTTTTGGGGATATGCCTTAGAAACAGCGGCGTACCTTCTTAACTTTGTGCCTTCTAAATCGGTTCCGAAAACTCCAATAGAATTGTGGTCCGGGCGCAAGCCCAGTTTAAACCACATTCGGATTTGGGGTTGCCCAGCACATGTGTTGGATAAGGAAGCTGATAAGTTGGCACCTAGAACGGAAGTACGGCTGTTTGTAGGTTACCCAAAGGGAACGAGAGGTGGTTACTTTTATAGTCCTAAAGATCAGAGGGTTGTGGTGAGCACCAATGCCCGATTTCTAGAAGAAGACTATATGAGTGAGCATAAGTCCAAGAGTGAGATTATTCTCAAAGAGTTGAGGGAAGACAATGGCATACCGAGTGTGCAACAAGATATACCACAAGAGACTGCACAACGTGTTGACTCTGATGTATTTACACCTGAGTTACCTCGTCGTAGTGGGAGGGTTGTTCGTCAGCCCAATCGTTTCATGTTTGTGGGAGAGTCTTCGGACTTGATCCCAAGTGAAGAGCATGATAGTGATCCCTGGACCTACAATGAGGCAATCCAAGACATAGATGCAGATTCTTGGCAGAAATCTATGGATTCTGAGATTGAATCTATAGATGCTATGGAGGTATACGACCTTAAGGACCTTCCTGAAGGCAAGAAAGCCATTGGGTGCAAATGGGTCTATAGGCGTAAGAGAGGATCTGACGGGAAGGTTATTTCCTTCAAAGCATGGTTGGTTGCGAAGGGTTTCACTCAGAAAGAGGGAATCGATTATGATGAGACCTTCTCACCAGTAGCCATGCTTAAGTCGATCCGGATTCTCTTATCCATAGCAAGTCACATGGACTATGAGGTTTGGCAAATGGATGTAAAGACTGCTTTCCTTAACGGAAACTTGGATGAAGACATCTATATGCAGCAACCCGAGGGTTATGTGAAGAAAGGCCAAGAGCATCGAGTATGGAAGCTAAAGAAGTCTCTTTATGGACTAAACAAGCTTCTAGGTCTTGGAATATTCGTTTTGATGAGGTGATTAAGTCCTATGGATTTAATCAATGTCAAGACGAGAGTTGTGTATACAAAAAGAGCAACGGAAACGTAGTGGTATTCTTAGTACTATACGTAGACGATATTCTTCTCATTGGCAACGATGTCAAGGTTTTGTCAGACGTAAAGGTATGGCTTTCAGAACAGTTTCAAATGAAGGACTTGGGTGAGGCATCGTACATTCTTGGAATCAAGGTCATTCGTGACAGGAAGAAGAGAATGTTGTGTCTATCTCAAGCTGCTTACATTGATACTGTGATTGCTCGTTTCAGCATGCAGAACTCCAAGAAAGGGTTGCTACCTTTTCGGCATGGAGTTCCTCTATCTAAGGATATGTGTCCAAAGACACAAAAGGAGATGGAGGAAATGGCTAAGGTTCCTTATGCTTCGGCTGTAGGAAGCCTTATGTATGCCATGCTGTGCACGAGGCCTGATATTTGCTATGCAGT
The DNA here is from genome assembly GCA_008636005.1 of Striga asiatica. Classification (NCBI taxonomy): domain Eukaryota; kingdom Viridiplantae; phylum Streptophyta; class Magnoliopsida; order Lamiales; family Orobanchaceae; genus Striga; species Striga asiatica. The sequence goes on along the minus strand of BKCP01008848.1, from coordinate 1,513,768 downwards.
TGGCATGGTAGCAAGATATCAGTCTAACCCTGGTCAAGGACACTGGACTGCGGTAAAGCATATTCTCAAGTATCTGAAAAGAACTCGGGATTATATGCTTGTTTACCAATCTGACAGTCTAACTCCTTTAGGTTACACAGATTCTGATTTCCAAGCTGATCGAGATAAGAGAAAGTCGACCTCGGGTTATGTGTTTATGATGGGAGGCGGAGCGATCTCATGGAGGAGTGTGAAGTAGAAATGCATCGCAGATTCTACCATGGAAGCTGAATACGTTGCTGCTTCAGAAGCAACAAAGGAGGCTGTTTGGCTCAGGAGCTTCTTACTGGACTTAGGGGTATCCTCGAGTGTGCCTAGGTGTATCACAATTTATTGTGACAATGCTGGTGCAGTCGCAAACTCGAGAGAACCCCGAGCACATAAGGCCAGTAAACACATTGAAAGAAAGTACCACCTTATACGAGAGACGTGAAACGAGGAGATGTGGTTGTGACGAAGATAGCATCGTTGGAAAACCTAGCTGATCCTTTCACGAAGACTCTGACTGTCAATGTCTTCGAGAAACACGTAGAGGGTCTTGGTTTACGATGTGTTGCAGCTAAACTTTGAGTATAAGTGGGAGAATTGTTATGGCATGTGTTTATATACTAAAAGTTTAGCTTTAGTATAAGTGGGAGATTGTTGGAGTATACTGTAAAGCAAACTTTTACGTGAGCTTTTGGATTGTGTTATTCGATTTCCCATTTGACTGAAATAAATGTTTTTCACATTGTTGCATTCTTTATGATTGCTTGTATGCTAACTGTCCAATTATCTTATATTGTAGACAATGTGGTGTGTTAGTAGTCACACAGAAGATTACATTGTCGGTTCCTTATAAGATATAAATGGTATTCACAACTGAGATAGTTATGGACATGACTATCGGTGTAGGTTGTAGTATAAAATGGATGTAGCTTGTCTTGGCTATTGGTTTATACTAGTGCGCTGCGTCGCATTGAAAGGATCACAGTTGAGACGTGTTCTTCTGTTCTGACTATCATGAAGAACCTAGGTCTCGGTGACTCTATTAATTCTTAACCGTAACTGTGGTAATTAGATATATGGGATATTTGTTTGTTACTTTGACTTACCATGGGTGAGGACCAAGTATTGGTGCAATAGCTCCGTATCTTGGGTAACGACACTATCTGCATGATATCTATTTATTGGCATTAGGGCACCGTGTCCTGGACATCCAGGTTGGTGACGTCCCCTTAAGGAACTCATAAGGATTATCGTATAAACCCTGCAGGTGGATTTAATCCGTACGATAATAAGGTTGAGTGGTACTACTTAAGGATTAAAAGATATTAATTAATTAAAGCAGTCAGAAGCTTTAATAATTAATGGACGTGCGATATCTTAAACACGGGGAATTATATCGAGTCTAATAGAAGCCCTGATTCATTTCGGGATAGGACGGGAGTACAATATTAATTCTCTAGTGGAATGAATTAATATTTACGGGCCAAATTGTGTTCTGGGCTGAACATAAGAATTTGGGCCTGTAGGGAGCCCAAACCCTATACCTTCTAAGAGATCCCTAGGCTGGCCCAAGGACCTCTATAAAAAGAGGGGACTACCCACATTCTAAACCCTAAGAGATTTTCGTGAGACACTCTAGCCACCATCGTGGAGAGAGTAACGAGAAGGGTTCGAGAAAGACGAGGGCAGTTCTCTTCTTTCAACCGTTTGGAGGATCGTCGTCCATCCGGCGTCCAAACGTGATCGGGACACAGACTAAAAGATCGCTCAGATCGAATTAAAGCTTTAAAGAAAGGTATATCTCTGTTCGTCCTTTAGGAGCATGCTTAGGTTTAATCGAAATCATGTATGTACATGTTTGGTACCCGATATCGATCCGTGGGAAGGACCGCCTCGTCGGCGTGTTCCAGCAGATCAACCTTTAAGTCATAGCCTTGTGCAAATATGGGAACTCCTTTGTATAGCTCAAAACTTCTGAGTTCTTCTCCGTTTGCAACCTTCACCCCGAACTGCTTTATGTTTGTCACTGGTGTCTTTAATCCTTTGGATAACTCCTTGTCTATGAAATTTAGTGTCGAACCGCTGTCCACTAGCACGTCAAGCTCTTCGCCTTGTACGATTGCTGTGAACCGTATCATCTTTAGCCTTCTTTCTCTCTTCTTGCTCTTAATCACATGTAGCAAGGTCTCCTTTCGCTCCATATGTTCGTACTCTTCACGTTCCGGCTCATCCTCATCAAACTCAAGCAAGAACACTTGCTTACCCACACACCTATGGCACGGTTTGATCTTCTCGTTGCAAGTAAAGCATAAGCCTTTATCGCGCCTTCGTTGGATCTCCTCAGTCGTAAGCCATCGCATGTGGCTCGTGGTTCTCGTGCCATCATCGGTCGGTTTGGTCTCGGCCCGTGAGGGCGTCTCGTCGGTCGCAGCGCTCGTACGCCGTGCGTCCGTACGGCCTTCGCCTTTGTTGGCCTTACACACCGCAGCAATGTGGTCCTCGTGCAGTCGCGCGGACTCCATGGCCGCTCGTGTAGACCTTGGTCTATCCAACCTCACCTCAGCCGCTAGTTCGGCTTCCAGTTCTCTAATGAATGCGCCTACTAACGCGCTCTCGGGCCAGTCTCGTACCCGACTTGCAATGCGTTCGAACTCCTTCTGGTAGTCTCGGAGGCTACCGTTTTAACGAATTCGAGAGAGCGCCTCGTCATAGTCATAGTAGTCACTCGTGCCAAAACGTGTGACCAACTCCTTCTCGAAGTCTCTCCATCGAATGTCCTTGCCCTTGGTCTTGTACATATGTGACACCCATTGCCACCACGTGTTTGCTTCACCATCGAGATAATAAGCGACGATCTTGACTCTTTCGGACTTGTGCACATCATTGATCTCGAAAAATTGCATGGCTTGGTTTAACCACGCATCCGGGTCGGTCCCCGTGAACGTAGCCATCGTGAGCTTTGGTCGTGCATGGCCTCGGTCGTCATGGTGGTGCGTTGCGCGTGATGTGCGGGTCCTCCATGATCGTCCGTCATCGTCTTCGTGGTCGATCCCGCGGCTGCTCGATGCCGCGGTCGAGCGTGAGGTGTGGCTCCTTCGCGGTCGGCGTGTCATGCGCGTGAGTTGCCCGGCTAGATCATGCACCATGAGCTCGAGTTTAGCAAAGTTCTCATTGATAAGGTGTTGGCCATTGCCGATGGACTTCAACCTCTCCTCCAAGGCTTCGATCCTCTCCTTATGTGTCATCATGACTCGTTTTTTTTTTTTTTTTTTTGATACTTCACGAAAATTCAAATGAAAAGAAAATAGAATGGGGAAGAAAAAGTTTAACCCAACACACGATCAATCACTCTCAATGAAAGCACCAATGATGAAGGATCGTGTGTTACGTCTAGCTCGACTCGCTCAAAACCCGCGCCGATGCCTTGGTCCCTCTGCGATAGGTTGCTATACGCGCGCCGACGCCTTCGTACTTCGCGATAGGTGTGACGAAACTCGGATGTTGATCCTATTCCAATCACTGTGACGAAACGTTGATGTTGGTCCTATTTCAATCACGAACTCTATGTAAACTCACGAGAGAAAACACACGAGAACTTTGAACACAATGTTCGACTTTTCTATTCACTCATCAACCATAATTTCGAATAGTACATAGGTGGGTATTTATAGATACCAATTAGATCTAATCCTAGTCTAAATAGAACTCCTAAATCATGCAAGTAAATAAATCCTAATGCAACTAAACATCTTGGGAATAAAGACTTTCCTAACAATTAAAAGATTAATAGAAAACTAATAGGCACATGCCTTTTATTTGGACTCCTAACCAAACTAATATTCCTAACTATGCTAAGTAAATCACGTCCCAAATCCTTTGCTTGCCCGCCATGTCGTCGCGCGCCAAACCCTAACAGCTCGTGGTCGCGCGCCGCCTCGCTAAGCATATTCCTCCTTGCGTGCTGTAATGCGCGCGCGCTCCTCCCACGCGTCGCCCTCATCGCGCGCTGCGCGCCCTTGCCCTTCAGCCCGCGCGTGCTCGTCCATCGCGCGAGTGTCCCGCACGTCCGCTCGCCCAGCCTTACTCCCGCGCTCGCTCATTGCATCGGACGCGTCCAAGCCACGTGCGCATGTGTCGCGCATGACCGCCTCGTCGAGCGCCTCGTGCATGACTTCCATCACCGCGCCCGTCCAGTCCACTCGCGTGTCCGTACCATCGCAGCCGTCCCAAGTGCACGCTGTCCACCATACATCCTCCCCTCATGCACCTTCTGCCTTAGCCCGCATACGCCGTGCCCGACGCTCCCTCGCGCACGCCTTGCACCAATCGCCCATCTTCCCGGGCACTACCTTCTCACTCTCGTCGTCGGCCCAAGCCTCATACTCATGCGCACTACTCATCGCACACCTTTTCTTCACCCGGCCTAGACTCGCACGCCTCGCGGCTCGGTTGCCGCGTCACGTCGGTACGCGCGGCTTAGTGCGCGCGCACACCCTTCTAGCACGTCCTCGAGCCCTTTCTCGCCTAACCTCTCGCCATCTCTCGAGGCCACCATGGATATCGTCCTCGGGCTCGCCAGGGTCAATAACCACATCTTCATCATTCCCGCCCTCTTCGAGAATTTTCTTGTCCTCAAGGATAATGAAATTGATCTCATCAACCTTTTCGTGCTCTTCTCATGAATCCTCAGTTTGTAACTTAACTCGCTTGTGGGCTCGTCCAAATGTCAGAGTGCCCTTTTTGTAGTTTGTCGTGACAGATCCCAACGTCTCGAGCCATTGAACTCCAAGTACTATGTCTGGTCCCGTCAAAGGTAAGGCATAAAGATCAACCTTTAAGTCATAGCCTTGTGCAAATATGGGAACTCCTTTGTATAGCTCCAAACTTCTGAGTTCTTCTCCGTTTGCAACCTTCACCCCGAACTGCTTTATGTTTGTCACTGGTGTCTTTAATCCTTTGGACAACTCCTTGTCTATGAAATTTAGTGTCGAACCGCTGTCCACTAGCATGTCAAGCTCTTCGCCTTGTACGATTGTTGTGAACCGTATCATCTTTGGCCCTCTTTCTCTCTTCTTGCTCTTAATCACATGTAGCAAGGTCTCCTTTCGCTCCATATGTTCGTACTCTTCACGTTCCGGTTCATCCTCATCAAACTCAAGCAAGAACACTTGTTTACCCACACACCTATGGTACGGTGTGAACTTCTCGTTGCAAGTAAAGCATAAGCCTTTATCGCGCCATCATTGGATCTCCTCAGTCGTAAGCCGTCGCATGTGGCTCGTGGTTCTCGTGCCATCATCGGTCGGTTTGGTCTCGGCTCGTGGGGGCGTCTCGTCGGTCGCAGCGCTCGTGCGCCGTGCGTCCGTACGTCCTTCGTCTTTGTTGGCCTTACGCACCGCAGCAATGTGGTCCTCGTGCAGTCGCGC
>BKCP01008848.1:1480028-1505792 GCA_008636005.1 Striga asiatica | reverse complement strand
GTTGCATTTTTTTTGTGAATTTTCAGTGTATTTCTGTTATCGCCCCCCTGATAACAGAAAATACTTCGGGATTTTACGTCGAATTATTTCTGAATTTTGTCATGTTTGAACTCAAATTTTATCTCAATTTCAAGTGAATGAAAACAAGGTCTTCTGGAGCTGAAGACTTTGAATATTATCCGCAGATCACGAGATGGGATACCGAGCCAAGAAAGAAGGCTCTGCAATAGAATGAGGCAATTTTCGACAAGAGTATCCAATTTGAGATTGAAAGCGAGGACTTAGCAGATGAAAGTGAGAGAGATTAGAGCCAAGAACACACCAATCTCATCATCAAAAACACAGTAATGGCGAACGAAGAGCGCACTTTGAGGCAACTTGCTAATGTCGTACTTCCGCAGCAACCTCTTTGCATAACTTCCTTGAGATGAATGATACCACGTTCGAGTTAAAGTCCGAGCTGATTCATTTGCTGCCATCGTTTCATGGTCTCGCTGATGAGAATCCACACAAACATTTGAAGGAGTTTCACACGGTGTGCTTCAGCATGAAGCCCACTGGGGTGACTGATGAGCAAGTCAAGCTACGTGCTTTTTCATTTTCTCTCAAGGACGTTGCAAAAGATTGACTTTATTATTTGCCTTCGGGATCGATCACTATATGGGAAGAATTGGAGAAGATCTTTCTCCAGAGGTACTTTCCGGTGATACGAGTCGCTGCTCTATGCAAAGAAATTTGTGGAGTGCGGTAGATGCAAAGGGAGACATTCAAGTACTGGGAAAGGTTCAAGAGGCTAGTCGCGAGTTGCCGATCAACTATTGATCCAATACCTTTATGAAGGTCTTTCACTCATGGAGAGGAATATGTTAGATGCAGCTAGTGGCGGTCCACTCATGGACAAAATTCCTATGGTGGCACGAGAATTAATTGCCAACATGGGAGCTAATTCTCAACGGTGTGGTACTCGTGGTATCTTGTAGAGGCCGACTCAAGAAGACCTTCTTATCGAAAATAAAAAAGGGCTCAACTTAGGCGATTATAACCCGATTTTCACAAACAACTTAAAGGCACTCTAAGAACTCAAGGCTACTAGGTTTATGATCCTGTTTGGGGCTGCAACAACTCAGAAAAACGCAGCAACTAAGTCTAAAATTTTTGAAAATAAACGAAGCTCGAAACTTCGGCAATTTAACATGAATTTTCAAACGACTTCAAGGAAATTACCTCGGCAATTTGATACTCTAAAAACATGAATTTTTCAGAGGCAAATAGACACCAAACGAGAGCCCAACATCATCACAACTAATTCAAGTCTCATGAATTTAACTCAAATTCACTAACTATCAAGTAAATGAACCTTAAACCTACTTGAATACCTCAAAATAAAATCTAAATAATCAAAAGGACTATGGAATGACTACCTTTTTCAAGGTTGGAAAGAACGAAAATTCGTATGGCCTCGGACGTGAAATCGGCCTCTGCTCCTCTCTCGGCAACCTCTCACGCACGGCTGCTCGCTGCCCTTCTCGCACAAGGGTCTGCTTGCCGTGAACAGAGACCGACGAGGTGCTGCTCGTCGATGGTGATGGATAGGACCTGTTGCTCAATCGTACGTTCGGCTTCTCGTCGAGCGTGACCTGCTTCTCGCAATTGATACGTGAGAAATCTTGTATTATTTTGTGATTTAGTTTACATATTTGAATATTTGATTTTAGTGTATTATTCAAGTTTTTTCACGTATTTTATTTTGTTAACGAACATACACCAATATTCGGAATTTGTGTTTATTTTGTAGGTTAAGCTCTTTTTGATATTATACCCATTGTGATGTGTCAATGATGAGATGGCTAAGTAAATAATGATGTGGAGTAGGATGCTGCACTGGTCCGAAAGTTTGATTGCCATTAGGAATTAATTGAAAACTCCCATCTTGGTGGACTTTTGATGGATTTATTTCATTGGTTGACTTGGCAAGAAATTCTCAAGGCTAGACCCTTAATTGAGAAAATTGGAAAGGTGTTGCTGAGGGAAAGAAATGGGATGTTAATGACTCCCAATTTTGACTATTTTTACTTGGGAAATAAAATTGATTTTACTTGGGGAGGAGATATTTAATCTTGGTGGGACTCTTATCTTGGGGCGGCGTAACATAGGGGGGAATTAATTTTCATCTGGCTGGGGGTCTTTTGCACGTAAAAAGAGAGAAATTAAGGAGAAGACGAGTTCGATTGTTTTTGCTGGAGTATTCAGCCAGGAATTACTTTGAACAAAGGAGATTGGTTTATTTTATTTACTTTTCTTTAGTTTGATTGAAGAACATGGATTATTATTTTTGTTTTTATTATTTAGCTATGCGTAGCTAAACACTTATTTCAGTTCTAAGGTCGTTGAACCCTCGATGACTATGTTCGATTAATGAAATTTATTTTGTTTTACTTCTCGTTTAAATTTGTTTGTGTTATTCTAGTTACATGTCATAATGTGTGATTTTTTATTTAGCTTGATCACCTAAGTTGAGGATTGCTATTTTGTTAGATTTGAGACTTCGATCCGTAATTGTCGTCGTTCTTATTTCATTCGTAGCAACTAATAGTCGTGCACTATTAGGGATAACACAATATAAGTTACATGAACCGAGCTTGTGTGTTTGTGGCTTAAATCGGTCTATTTTCCTATATTTTAATGCAACTAGTGAATTAAATTAAGAGAGCTTATTCCGAGTTGTTCGCTAGTTAAAATTAATTGAAGAGCCTGTTTCGACTAAGTAAAATTAAGAGAAAATTTGGGTAGCAGAGTAATATTCTAGGACCAGTAGTTTTAGAAGACGAGTGAAATTTAATAAATGCATTAAATGAACTAGTTATTCGAGGGTGTAGACCGACCTGGGACCGATTTCATTCTTATATTCATTAGATTATGTGTTTATTTTCAATTTCACATCTTTGCATCTTAATCATTCATCTCTAGTTTTAGTTTAACTTATCGTTTTGCTAGTAGTTTCTTTTTGAATCAAATCCCCCCCATTTTCACTTTAATCTAATTAATATAATAAAATCACGGTTTATACCACACTCCCTGTGGGATCGACCCTTGCTCGCCACTACTACTAGTTAATAGTGGTTAGACGAGAAAAATTATAAATCTTGATTCGCCGCGTAGCGACGCGCGGTCAGCGATGTTGCAGGTGACATCGCTGCGGCGGATAGAATGCTAGGATTAATGGCGATTTGAACGATGGTTTTTGATCGACTTTGTGAGACGTAAGTTTGGCTCTGAAAGTTCTAATCCTCACGTTGCTTTGATCGGACTAAATAAGGGGAGAAAATATAATCTTTCCTTGCTTGGAGAGAGGGTAAAAGATGGGATAAAATCCTACCTAATATGGATTCATTTGGGCGGTGCTAAAAAAGTTGGAGGAAAATCTCACAAAAGCTTACCAAATTGCTAAGGTATTAATGCATAAAATAGAGCCGAAAAATTAATAAAAGGGGCGGTTTTAATTGAGTTTAGGGGTCAAAAATTCGGGCTGAAAAATAATGCTAAGATTGGTCTCAGTAAATACTAAGAGGCCGAGAAAAATAAAATTGACGAAACCGTAAATGGACTTAAAATGATCAGCTACCGCTAACTGAAAATTCTATTAAATTCGGTTTCTAACTAAATAATTTAAATAGACTAAAATATATAAATAAATTAATTTACTCAAATATTAAATAGACACTAACGTCTAATTAATCCAAAGAACTTGTCGATCTTAGAAAAATAAAATGCAACTAAGTGCATAAATAAAATAAATAATCGAGACGTCTTCTATTATTCGATTGCGGCGCTATAAATTTCAATGGATATTCTAATGCTATCCTAGCGGAAATTTCAGCAAAAATATTCTATTGGAATGAGTATTCTATTAGATTTTGACAATTCCAACAATTGATATATGTGTAAAAATAAAAATTTTAACGGAAATTGCATATTCAATAGTAATTCCTACAGTAATAAACCGCTAGAAAGATAGTCATTGGAACCGTCAAATTCCTTCTAAATTCCAATAGAATATTTTCATTTGAATTCTCGTGGGAATCATTCTATGTGAGGTATACCATTAGAATATCCGTTGGAATTTCTATTGAAAAATATTACCATTGGATTTTCTGTTGCAATATAGCTAATTTTTAGTAGCGTAAAGTTATCTCATAAAATAAAATATAAATGTCTCCTAGATAAATTTTCACAACATAATATCAACCAACAAGTATGCATAGATTTTGAAGAATAATTATCGAGTCGTTTATCGAACAACCATGTGAATTATTGTCTAAAAAAAGGACTAGTTGGTATACTCATGACATGCATTGTTATTAATTATAAAATAATAAAAAAATAATTATTGATCACTTACCCATATAGATTAAACTTTGCAACTTTTAAATAATATATTCTACTTCTATTTTAAATTAAATATAATTTTAGAGGTTTAATTTTGCTTACAATTCGATTTATTTATTAGAATATTTATGACAATTTTTCAAAATTTAACACTTTTTATTTAAGAATAAAACACAAAATTATTTTATAGGATAGTAATAAAGTAGAGAGAGAAAAAAAATTAATTAGATATTCATATATAAATATACTATCCATCTTTTTTTTTTGCCAGAACGATAGAGATAATATAAAAGCGAACAAAACACAAAGAGCAGCCACCAGCTGAATACAGACAGCCAACAACTGAATACACGCAGCCAATAGTTGAAAAAGTGGAAGGACAGGTCAAAAGACCGCCTAGAAGCGATCCCAACGAGGTAAAACTCAAGAACACTACAAAACACTAAAATACTAAAAAATAACACAAAGACCCCAACAGGGTAATACCCGAGTGTCTGGCCCCAACAGGGAAATCAAGTTGACGCTCGGGCACACAGAGGCTAACGGCCCAAACCAAAAATACAAAACACCAGCAAAAGAACAAACAACACAAACTAAAAAACATGAGAACACGCCGCCTCGCTCAGCAGGAACATCCGGAAAAGACAGCAGACATAGCCAGTTCTGAGGAGAGCTCCGAAGCTCCGATTCTACGCCAGCCACTGCAGAAGGCCTAGCAAGGTGAAGATCCAAACCTCAGGACAAACCAAAAAACCGACCCGCACACCGACTGCAAGAAATCACAATCGCCCCCCAACCGGCTAACACCACTAGCCAATCCGAAACCATCCCAAATTTTCCTAACACCACTAGCCAAATCTGGAGACAGATGGCCACCCACAAACTCAGAGACCGAGAAGGAGGGGGAAGGGGGCGAAAGACTTTAGAGCTCAGTCGCGCCGACTCCGCCTGAAGGACGAAACCCAGCCCAAAACAACCACCCATCCACCCAGCCCGCAAGGATGAAACCCGACCCAACACCCCAGCATAGCCGAGATACCAGAGACCAGGCTCCGGCCAAAAACTGAAAACCCGCAATTGGGAAGACCTTCTAGCCCGGAAAGAAGAGCCGCTCTGACCAAAGCTCGAACCCGACCTCCCCACCCAACCTCCAGTGACGTACTACAGCCCACCCGCTGCCACACCATACCGCCGGAGAACAGAAAGCGAGAGTCAGAGTGAAAACCTGCGATTCCACCGACCCCCGAAGCCGAGCCCGTCGACAATGATTGGAGAAGGGGAAACCTGAACAAGAGCGACGCAGACAACAAGCCGCTACCAGCCACTGGCCACACTCCTTCTAGCCTCTCCACCCCAGAGCTCCGGCAATCTTCAAATACAGGTCAACGAGATCTGCCGAGAATCGCCATCCTCACCACGCGGCCAGAGAGAGAAAGGGAGAAGTGCTGCTGATGGCAGCGCGGCGATGAGCAGTCACCGGCAACCCGGATGGACACCGAGAGAGGCGTTAGATGCCGGCGACGGAAGCTAGGGTTACGATTTGGGGGATTTGGGCGAGAGCGAGAATTGTTCTATACTATCCATCTTAATACTGACATAATATTTATTTTAAAAATGATTGAGTANTTGAAATTTTATAAATTATAAAAAATATTAAATAATAATATTATAGTATTGAATATTCGTTCATGATCTAATGCATGTGACTCTATCATTAAAATGGTTTGTATTTACTTGAAATAGAAACTAAAATGCCGCCTAAAAATTTTTAAATTACTAAGCTTGGTAATTTTTTTTTAAAATTTTCAAAAAATCCCGCATGAAGAAATGAATTAATCAATTTATGGTATAAAGTTAAAAAAATTAATAAATTCAATTCTAATATAAAGTATGCGATTTTATTTTATATATCTGATGACATATTTATTTTTTGTAGGAAATGTGTTGTTATTAATAAACGTCCGTTTTTATGGTATAAAGTGGGCAATTTTATTTTAATATAATATGTCCGAATTTAAATGGTATAAATTTTATTTGGTATGGATTAAAAGTGTATTTGGAAAATTAAAAAAAATAAGTGATATGAATTTTATTTGGTATGGGTATAAAGTTGAAGTTTAGGGTGATTTTAGCACCTGAATCAATGGCGCACCTCTTCTTTGATTGTCCAAGAGCCACAAAGTTCTGGAAGTTAAGTCCAGTGCAATAGGATGGATTGCAGAACTCCACTGACTCATTTAAAGCATGGTGATTCCAAATGTGCAAATTGGACAAATCTAAAGTGGCTGAAGCAAGGATTCAACTCTCCACGTATCTGCTTTGGTGGCTTTGGAAGTCCAGGAACCTCTGGATTTTTCAGAAGTCCTTAACCCCGGAGCATGTTCTACTGCAAATGGCACACTCTGACTGGCTCCAGTTTTCAGCTTCATATCTCTAGCTTTTCTCTTGCTTTTGTGTTTAATTTTGTTGTTTGCTGGCGTGGAATGTTAGCTCAATGCTAGGCTTTGTAGCAGTTGTAGGGGGCTTCATTTCTGTATTTATGTTTGATTGTTCTTTAGTTTAGCTGAGGTTCTAGGCTGTCTATGACGAGCCTCCCATGTTTTCTTTTAGTAGACTGTTGTACTCTTATATTCTAACATTGTTCGCCCTGATTTCTTATTAATAGTTATCTCTGTCGTTTTGGGAAAAAAAATTATAAATTCAAATGTGATATGACTCTCAAATTTTATTATATTGCCATAATAACTTGCTATAAAATATTGATTATAATTCGGCAAATTGATATGTATTACTTTTGAAAGTCAGAAAGATCTTTGAACAAATACTGTTTAATAAAATTCAAAATGTGTAATTTAATTTTAAGGAATTAGTTGATAAATTTGAATGATAAGTTAAACGAAAACAAATCTATTACTATATAATACGGAGAAGAAAAATTATTTGAACAATCCGAAAAAAATCATTTCGTTTTCCCGCTTCAATATAGTGTTTTTCCCGCTTCTTCAGTTTGTAAAATTTTTTTTGAATTTTTTCAGCCCATGCAATTAGATAACCAATCAAATCGAATCTTTTAGCATTCAATTTGGTAAGGTGTTCCGATTTTAGCATTCAAATCCGATTTCACTTCCTTTTTTTATGCCAATCAATCCGATTTTTTTTGTTGTTTCAAAATTTGTTAGATTTATATTTTTATTTTATTAATATATTTGAAAGAGAATCAATAAATATTTATCATAACTTTTATTTTAAAAATAAATTTGAATAAGCATAACTTTTACTTTATATGAAATTCAAAATTACATATTTTAATATATTAATAAACGTCTATTATTTATTTTTTTCCTTATGTGATATAATAGAATTTCGGTATTAAATTTGTAAATTCAAACATTTAAAGGAAAAGATTCCAAACAATTTTTTTGGGAAAATTTTATTTTATCTTGGTTTTCATTATCACATTTCTAACAAACTAATTAGTATTATATTTTTTTATCTACATTATCTAACCGATTTTTTATGATATAATTAATATAATATCTTAACAAATTAATAATTTGTCTAACCGGATTTATCTCTCTAACAAACTTGTCAATTTTTTTAAAATTAAAATGGTATGATTATTCTTATGGAGATACTTATCAATATATTAAATATTTAGAAACTTTTTTTAAAAATGAGTTATCCCTCCTTTTACTTTTTTTGAAATTCTGACTTATATTTTTAAATATATTATTATTTATTTTTGTACATGTAAATATATATTATTTATTATCTAAGTAATAAATATTATTCATTTATCTCTTTAATAAATATTTATTATTTATTTATTTTCCTTACGTGATATAATGTAAATTTGGTTACTAGATTTTTAAATTCAAACATTTAAAGGAAAAGACCACAAACAAATTTTTTGGTTACATTTCATTTTATTTTAACTTTCATATAATCACAATCCTAACAAGCTAATTAGTATAATATTTTTTTACCCATTTTTATATAATCGAATTTTTTAAAATATAATTAATATAACATTTTAACTATTTAATCATTTATATAACTAGATTTAACTCATTATCAAACTTGCCAAATTTTCTTTGAAATTAAAAAAAATTTGGAAGATTTTTATTTGTAAAATAATAAAAAATAGCTTTCCTTTAAAGTCTGGATTATTTCTATTATTTTTTGTACGTTAACAATCATATATTATGAATTATTGATTTAAAAAAACAAATCAAAACCGTAAGGTTTAATAATATTCCTTAAATAAAAAATATTGTATAAAAAAAAGTATTTAATAATATATATTTTTCATTGATTGTATTTATTCAATTTTCATAATAGACGAGATGTGAAAAATATAAATAATTATATTTAAAATAAAGTCTAAAAAATGTTTAAAATATGAACTCTTCCGTGCATCGCACGGGATATACACTAGTCTGGAAAATTGTGAGATAATACAAAATATATAGGTAAATTTTTTGTATATTCAAAATTTGGGTTCTAAATTTAAAAGTCAAATAAGTAATTATTCATAACTTACGGGTCAATATTAACTTGGATGTAAATGGAATAATCAATTATTTGTGATTTGATAAATTACTCAACTACTTAATCTTTTTTAATTTGAATAGTTCATACAAAATTATTCATTTTAATTAATGAAACAATGTAGGTTTTATAAATATTCTTATTATTCACATAGATTTTTAAATATATGATAAATTTTTCACAAAATATTTATTTTATGAAATCACATGTAGTCAAATCGAATTTCTGAATAAATTTTTTAAAATGACACTTATTTTGAAATGTTTTATTATCAGTTACGTTCAGCGTACGGGTTGTGTACTAATTTTAAATAGACAAGATTTATGTAAGTTTGCACAATTTAAATTTCAAATAACATTTTCAATAAATTAGTATAGGTAAATTGTATGTGTCATATTTTTAATTTATAATTATTATTTAATAAAAAATTTTAATTTATAAATATAAATGAATATGTCTTATCCGTGCATCACGCAAGATTCTTACTAGTATACCCCCGTTTTTTGTTTTTTCGTTGTTGTTTTTTAGTTCGTTTTGTAGTTTATTGTATGTTTTCCTTTATTTTGGTTTTCTTTGTGTTTTCCGTGTGTTTTTTTCGGTTTTTTCTTCGTTTTTGGTGTGCAGGTCCAAAGCCCCGAGAGGAATCGATTTAGCCCGAACATCGACCGGGCAATCATGGTTGCGTAGAAGGGTTCGTTAGCGACATGTGGGAAAAAGCATAGCTCAATTTCGAGCTTCGACGAGTCCGAACGGGCCCAAAATGCGAAGTCGCGCGAAACTCTTTTTTGGTGTGTTGGTCATAAGCTTTTGGAAAATAAGATTCAAGAATAATTTGGCGACGCGTAGGAAAAAACAGAACTCAATTCCGAGTTCGGACGAGCCCAAAACGTGAAGTCGCGCACTGCAGTCCAATTTTCTTCACCGTGGGCAGCGGAGGATCTCACGGCTGCGGAGCTCTTTTGCAGCTGAAAAGTCGTGGCCTCGGAGCTCTCCGCGGCCGCGGAGGGCGCGTTTTAACCTTTAAAACCCAATTTCTACGATTTTTTACAGAGGGGAGAAATAGGGGTGCGATTAGGATGCCCTAGCATGAAAACCTCCTCTCCATTCTTCTTCTTCTTCTTCAGCCGCAGCTCTTCTGCAGCTGAAAAGTCGCGGCCTCGGAGGGCGCGTTTTAACCTTTAAAACCCAATTTCTACGATTTTTGACAGAGGGGAGAAATAGGGGTGCGATTAGGGTGCCCTAGCATGAAAACCTCCTCTCCATTCTGCGATTAAAAACGATTGAATATTGATTTGTTGAGTTAGAGTTTGTTAATTCTACATGATTAGTTGATTAAACATCTTCTAATTGAATTAGCTACTTTTACAACCGAAAGGGGAGGATTCGTAGAACTAGGCTCGTATGAGGTAGACATGTTCGGAGACGTATTGTCTATAGGTTTCGGATTGAAGTACACGCTTGTTGATGTCCCTTCTCATGTTACAAAGAGTTATTGAGATTGGATTATTGACCGGTGTTGTATGCTCGAACTTGCTCGTCTATGTTCAATCCCAAGTTACGAAGAGTTATTGGGAGCGAACCACTAGATGTTTAAGCGAGAGTATCAATCTTGAACCGAATAATTAATTGCCCGACATTGCAAAGAAAACTCGAATTAATTATTTCCGACTCCTTAGCTTCTCTACCATTATTTTATTTCTATTTCTTAGATAGATTTATATTTCTTGTTATTTTCTTAGTCTATAATCAAAAGCCAATCCGACAAATTGAATTAGAGTGTTTAGGATTTTATTTTCTATTTCTTATTCTCTTCTCCGTTCTTTACTTCTCCATTTTTCTTCATTTTTCTTTTTTTTTCATTTTAGGGATTAAGCTTGCATTTTGTATTTAACACTTGGATTGAGATTAATTGTAAGTTTTTCTTCTTGTTTAATTCATGAAAATTGTTGAATTGAGAGAAATGATTCATTGTGTTGAATTTATTTTGCGTAGCTAATTCCTATTGCTAGGGATAGGAGATGATTGTTCTTGTTTAACTCGTAATTGTTGGGTTTTAATTTGTTCGTCCTTGTGCGAGTTAAATTGATTAGAAATTGATAAAATTGTGCTTGATAATTTGATATAATCTAAGAGTAACACTTAGGTTAATTTGTGGATATAATTGAAGAGTGACACTTCGATTTTGCGTTGTAAACGATTGAATATTAATTTGTCGAGTGATGCTTTGTTGATTCTACATGATTAGTTGATTAAATACCTTCTAATTGAATTAGCGACTTTTAGAACCAATAGGGGAGGAGTCGTAGAACTAGGCTCGTACGAGGTAGACATGTTCGGAGACGTATTGTCTATGGGTTTCGGATTGAAGTACATGTTTGTCGATGTCTCTTCCCATGTTACGAAGAGTTATTGGAATTGGACTATTGGCATGTGTTGTATGCTCAAACTTGCTCGTCTATGTTCAATCCCATGTTACGAAGAGTTATTGGGAGCGAACTGCTAGATGTTTAAGTGAGAGTATCATTCTTGAACCGAACGATTAATTGCCCGGCTTTACGTTTCGAACTTGAATAAATTATCCCCGATTCCCTAGCTTCTTTATCTTCGTGTCGTTTATATTTTTAGGTAGATTGTTGTTTATTTGATTTCTTAGTTAATAGTTCATTCAAAACCAATCTTTTGATTAGAATGTTTAGGATTTATTTTCTTTTTATGTGCCATCAACATCAATTATAAATTCCGAACCGCCTTCCTCGAGAGATCGGCCCGGGGAACGAATCATTCGATTCGGTACTCGGTAAAAGAAAAATAATTTGCTTCAACAAATTTGGCGCCGTTGCCGGAGAAGGCAAGTAGGATATTTAGTTTGGTGTTGATTTTCTTTTCTGTGTTTCTCTTTATTTTGTGTTTTTTGTGTTTGTGTCTTTGTTTTTCTCTTTGTTTTCTTTTCTTCTTTGTGGGTTCGCGTGGTTGTTCTGTTCTTGTGTGCAGGGATTTTGAATAGAAATGTCAATGAACCCGAGCAAAACTCCTCGCAAACCCTTTATTGGAATAATGGGCCGAGCTACGGTTCGTGGGAGTATGTCCAGGCATGTGCCTTCCCTTACGAGCAACCATGGTATCCGTTACCTTTCGAGCAATCATATGAGTCCCCCGTGGACTCCTCGAATGACGATGCTAAGCTTGATCTGATTCTCGATTTTCTGACTTCCCAAGAAGCCTGAACGAAAAATCTTGAGGCCGAAATCGAGAACCTAGCGGAACGTATTCGAGTTCTGGAGGACCGAGTTTATAATTCTTCCCCCGATTCCCTCGTGGATAATGAATATCGGGGGAACGCTTTGATGGACGATGAAAAACTCGATCTCCTTCTTGCTCATATGTCGGCCCAAACAACTCGACTAGAGAAGATGGAGGTTGTATGCACTCGGTTGGTGGCGCAACTTGACGGCATAATAGAACGTAATCAATCCGTCGAGCCACAAGTCAATGAGCCCATTAGCAATGACTATCAGATTCACGAGGGCTAAACTGAAGAAGAGGAAGATGCGCTCCCAGAGATTGAGGGTGATATTCTGATGGAGGAAACTCCTGGGCCCGAATTCGAGAGTCCCTCACTTGAGCCATCCCTCCGCACCGTCGAGAAGGCTCCATTTAGCTCGACATGCTCCACGGACACTCTCGTGTTTCGAGAGGTTGACTGTGGAGGTTTGATGAGAAGAGCTTTGGGCCATTTCGTTGCCATACTTGGTGCTAATGCTATGTTCCACAAGAACATTGCCACCCGAGCCCACCAGATCCGCGGTCATGCCACACTTCCAGTGCTGCCGCTCCTTGAGAATACAAAGGCGTGGCATGATCGTCACTTCTTTTTAATGACGTTAAACAAGCGCTTATTGGGAGGCAACCCAAGTGATTTACTGCTTTCTTAGTTATTTTATTTTGGCTTTTTGTTTTATCTTTAAATAATTGGAGTTTAAACTTTTGTTGTTTTTCTGGGCAGGACGCATTGAGGACTGGATTGACGCTGAACGAAAAAGATCATAGTCTCGGGTTGAGCATGGGCGAAAGACTTGCATGTGAATGTTTATTTCCCTCGACGCTACTTCGATTTGCACACACTTTCTCTTTTTTATGTTTGTGAGGTTGTTTCGTGTCTTTTCTTTTGAGTTTTGTATTCTTGTGTCAGCTGCTAGTACTGGTTCGTTTCATATTGGTACGTTTTGTTGTTTGACTTCCCGGTTATATGTGGAAGCAATGAGGACATTGCTTCATTTTAAGTATGGGGGAGTTGACTTGGATTTTGCATGCTTATGTGGTGGACCGGTCTAGTTTTTAGGTTTTTTGTGTTGCTGAGCATGTGGTATTGGTGAATTATATGATTTGTTGATGAATGTTTGCTGAAACTGGGAAGTTTCGATGAAAAACGTATTGGTCATTGCCTCGGTATTTGCTTGTTTGCATTGAGTGACATTTATCTGCCTTATGAGGTTTTGATCCTTACTCTTCTTCCTTGTGAGATATTGGTCATATTCATGAATGATTAGAATTTGCCTTGAGTTTGTTTGAAAGGAATCGATTAGAGTTTGAAATTCCGAATATGATGAGGCGTTTTGTTTGGTAGCTCATTCTTGCCTTGTTCTTTGGTTCTAAACATTATTTTCCCTAGTAGTCCGTTTGAGCCTTGAGACGTTCTTGTTAGCCGTATATTGAATGTATTTTGTTGATTGATTTGGTGATGATTGGTGAAAATGGTACCGTTGTTGAATGAGGTGAATTGGAGTTGGATTTCTATTGCTTGACCGAAAAAAAAAAAAAAAAAAACAAGAGAGTTCGCAAGACGAATCGATTGGATTCTACTCCGCTTACTTGTTATTCACTTTGACGAGTAATGAGTATTGGGAAACTACTGTAGGACACTTGGATGACCTCCAAGGTTGACACCTATAGAAGGTTGTCCTTTTGATTCGATCTTGTTCGAAAAAATTAACTCTCTAAAAAAAAAGAGAAAAAAAGCCCAAAAAAGAAAAGAAAAAAGGGTCAAGTTACAAAGTAAAACTTTATTTGAGCATTTAGGTGTTGCGTGTGGTGTTTTGGTCAGGTGGTAAGTGTGTTGTCGTGTTTATTCTGGATGAGTAGCGGAGAACTCGAGTAATCTATTTGCTCGAGAATTGTGATTGTTTATTTGAACATCTTTTCCCGTATATATATCCTTACCTTTACCTAAAGCCTACATTACAACCCGTGAAGTCCTCTTAATTCGCAAGTCTTGAGCTTTGATTGTTTTCGAGTAATCTAGACGATTGACAAGCATATGTTGAAACTTGAATATCGACCAATTTGAGCGAACCTATCATATATTGAAGTAAAGAAAATGAGTGAGGCATATATGGTAATCTATGTTTTGAGAGTTTTGTCATTTCAAGGCCAAGTCGATATTTGAGGCATATGGTCGTACGGTCGTTGGAATTCGACCCGGTTGAGTTAAACATTTTTTAGGCTCTTCATATTTGAAACCATATCCATGCTCGTGTCCTGTTTTATTTTCTTTTTGTTCGGGACGAACAAATGTTTAAGTGTGGGGGAGTTGTTTGTCCCATTTTTGTTGCGTTTTTCATTATTGTTTTGTTATTATTTTTCCCCCGTTTAAGGTCTTTTTGTTGTTTTTTAGTTCGTTTTGTAGTTTATTGTGTGTTTTCTTTTATTTTGATTTTCTTTGTGTTTTTCGTGTGTTTTTTTCGGTTGTTCTTTGTTTTTGGTGTGCAGGTTGAAAGCCTCGTGAGGAATTGATTTAGCCCGAACATCGACCGGGCAATCATGGTTGCGTAGAAGTGTTCTTCTTCTTCTTCTTCTTCTTCTCTTCTCCTCTTCTCCATCTTTCTTCTCCGTTCTTTTTTTTTTTCTTGTTCTTTTTTTTTTCTTTCTTTTCCATTTTAGGGATTAAACTTGTATTTTGGATTCAACACTTGGATTGAGATTAATTCATGAAAATTGTTGAATTGAGAGAAATGATTTATTGTGTTGAATTTATTTTGCGTAGCTAATTCTTATTGCTAAGGATAGGGGATGATTGTTTTTGTTTAATTCGTACTTGTTGGGCTTTAATTTGTTCGTTCTTGTGCGAGTTGAATTGATTAGGAATTGATAAAATTGTGCTTGATAATTTGATATAACCTAAGAGTGACACTTAGGTTAATTTGTGGATATAATCGAAGAGTGACACTTCGATTTTGCGTTGTAATCAATTGAATATTGATTTGTCGAGTTAGGCTTTGTTGATTCTACATGATTAGTTGATTAAACACATTCTAATTGAATTAGCGACTTTTAGAACTGATAGGGGAGGAGTCGTAGAACTAGGCTCGTACGAGGTAGACATGTTCGGAGACGTATTGTCTATGGTTTCGGATTGAACTACACGCTTGTCGATATCCCTTCCCATGTTACGAAGAGTTATTTGGATTGAATTATTGGCATGTGTTGTATGCTCAAACTTGCTCGTCTATGTTCAATCCCAAGTTACGAAGAGTTATTGGGAGCGAACGCTAGATGTTTAAGTGAGAGTATCAATCTTGAATCGAACGATTAATTGCCCGGCTTTACGTTTCGAACTTGAATAAATTATCCCCGATTTCCTTGCTTCTTTATCATTGTGTCGCTTATATTTTTAGGTAGATTGTTGTTTATTTGATTTCTTAGTTAATAGTTCATTCAAAACCAATCTTTTGATTAATGTTTAGGATTTATTTTATTTTTATGTGTCATCAACATCAATTATAAATTCTGAATCGCTTTCCTAGAGAGATCAACCCGGGGAACGAATCATTCGACTCGGTACTCGGTAAAAGAAAAATAATTTACTTCAACACCGAGCTAAAAATTAAATCGGTTTTTGAGGTGGATTATTATACAGCTCACAATATGAAATATAACCAAGTTACCTTAAAATATATGGGCTATATCCGTGCGTATTGAACATGGTTTGGGCAGGTCAGCTCAACATCCACCTGTAAAATAAATGTTCGTCAAAGCTATCTTAGGAGTTCAGGTACTTGTAAAGTTTTGAAGTAACGACGAAGTTATTGTACACAGAATTAAACATACGGTATAATAATAGTGAAAGTCCTGGTTGCATAGGAATCTATGTTTTCATCTAACTAAAATAAATAATATTTTAATGATAAAACATTTAATGAAATTTCATTTATATTTCACGGAATATTCAAATAATATTATATTTTTTCCTAATCAAGTGAAATAAGTAAAATATTTCACAAGTGATATTTTAATTGAAATTTATGTTGGATAATTCTAAACATATAAGTTATAATTTTATATTCCAAACGAAATTATGCATCAACAAACCGTCGGAAAAATAAAACCGAAATACATAGATTCAAACAAAAATTAATTTTAAAAGGTCATTGAAAAAATTATTGTTCAAACTGCTTTAATTCTATGAAATTAATGCCCAAAATATTCAATTCCATACTACTCCCTCCATTTTAAAATATAAAGCATTTAAGGTTATTTCACAAATATTAAGGAGACATTAATTAATAAATAAATTGACTAAATTAACTTTATTTACTCTAATCACAACCACTCCACATTTCCTTAATTTCAACACACTGGAGGTAGAGTTTCCAAAAACAAATTCTCTCTCTACAAAACCGATCCCAAATTCTCTCTCGCGTAACCTAGCTTCCGACGCCGGCAAATTGAGCCTCTCTCGGCGGCCATCCGGCTAGCCGGTAGACTGCTCACCGCCGAGCGTCCACGCCGCTTGTGGCACCTCCACCTTTCTCTCTCTCTCGCTGTGGGGTGAAGTTGCAGATCTACGGAGGATTTCGATGAAATTTGCCGTTCTGCGATTTTTGGCCGCCGGAGCTTCAGGGTGGAGAGTCTAGGTGAAGTGTGGTACCAGTGGATGGATGCGGCTTGGTTGGTTTGCGTCGTCACTGTTCTATCTCCCCCTTCCAGTTTTTGTCGACGGCCGCATCTCCGGTCACTGTGCAATTACAGGTTCTGAGTCCGGTTTTCTTGTAGCCGGCGAAATGGTGTGGCTGCGGGAGGGCTTAGGCTTGTCCTCGAGGGCTGGAGGGAGCGATTGGATTCGAGCTTTGGTCGGAGCAGCTCCTTCTGCCGGGCTGGTTGGTTATCCCGGTTGTGGATCTTCGGTTTTGGCCGGAGTCCGGTCTCCGGCTCCTCGGCTGTGCTGGGGTGTTGGGTCGGGATTTATCCTTGTGGGCTGGGCGGGCAGGTGGTTGATTCGGGCGGAGTTTGCTCCTGCGAGCAGGGTCGGCGCGGCCGAGCTTTGAAGTCGTTCGTCCCCTTCCTCCTCTTTCTCAGCTTCTGAGTTTGTGGGAGGCCATCTGTTTCGGAGTTGGCTAGTGGTGTTAGGCAATTTCGGGACAGTTTCGGATAGGCTAGTGGTGTTAGCCGGTTGGGGGGAGATTGTGCTTTCTTGCGGTCGGTGCGCGGGTCAGTTTCTTTGGTTTGTTCTGCGACTATAGTCTTCGTCTTGCTAGGCCTTCTGCAGTGGCGGGCGAGGTACTAGAGCTTTGGAGCTCTCTTCGGAGCTGGCTTGGTCTGCTGTCTTCTTCGGAAGTTTCTGTTGAGGGAGGCTTCGTGTTTAGGTTTATGTTTATTTGTAGTTTTTGTTTGTGTGTTGCGTTGTTTTGCTATTGTTTGTGTTGTCAGTGTTTTAGGTTTGGGCCGTTGGCCCCTGTGAGCCCGAGTGTCAAATTTATTACTCCGTGGGGGTCCGACACTCGGGTATTACTCCGTTGGGGGTCTTGTTTAGTTTTGTTGGTGTAGTTGGTTTCGTGTAGTTGTGTTTTTCGTTGTTTTCGTGCGTGTTACCCGAGTATTACCCCCTTGGGGTCGGCTCTAGGCGATCTCTGGATCTGCCTCCCAGTTTTCTAGTCTCTGATTGTACTATTCAGCCTTTGACTGCCTTTTCTTCACTCTTTGTGCGGTTTTTATTATTATAATACCTCTATCGTTTCGGGAAAAAAAACACACTGGGGGTATATTTAAAAAAAATGTAAAAATTTGTCTTGATTTTTGAGCGCGCCTTATATTTAAAAAAAAAATTGAAAAATCTTTATACGCCTTATATTTCAAAATGGAGGGAGTTTATAGTTACATTATGATTGAATTCCATTGAAATTATCCAACACAAGTTATACAATTATAATCTTTAATGAAAAATTTCGAACAAAATCTGTATGGTGAGTTTTAAACTGTACATCATATTAATTCGAAAATTATACCAAGTCAATTTATGAGATTTTATGATAGAATTTCAACACAATTAACAATCATTGAAAATAAAAACTTAAAAAAAATAAAAAGAAAGAAAAATCTAGTTGCGGATGTCNTATTGTCATCACCCTTTTATTACTTTATATTCTCCCTTTTACTTTTTTTCCTAATTCTAAATGCATGGAACAGTTCATTTTTCTAAATTTGGATCATGACTGTAGCGTAAAGATGCAGAAAATCAGGTGTTACAACAACTAAAACGAATCAAGTTCGACCTAGTGCAAACCTCTAGATATTCGAAAATAAATTCTTTTATGTAATTTTGTATAACTCAACTCATAAATAGTCCAGTTCGACTCGTTAATATTGACAAGTCTTGATAAATACTCGAACTCGAATATGTTTCCACCAGAAAATCAGGTGTTACAACAACTAAAGCGAATCAAGTTCGACCTAGTGCAAACCTCTAGATAATCGAAAATAAATTCTTTTATGTAATTTTGTATAACTCAACTCATAAATAGTCCAGTTCGACTCGTTAATATTGACAAGTCTTAATAAATACTCGAACTCGAATATGTTTCCACTAGAAAATCAGGTGTTACAACAACTAAAACGAATCAAGTTCGACCTAGTGCAAACCTCTAGATATTCAAAAATAAATTTTTTTATGTAATTTTGTATAACTCAACTCATAAATAGTCCAGTTCGACTTGTTAATATTGACAAGTCTTGATAAATACTCGAACTCGAATATGTTTCCACCCCTATGTCGGTAGAAAAGCATACATTTTTTTATGTTGTTCTCTTGTTAAAATATTTGTCAAGCCTAATAAAGTTTTGATTTTATTAGGGAATTGGTAAGCGTTAATGTGTCAAAAACTAGAAAGATGGAGACAATAAGTATAGGTCATAATTTAGAACCAGAATTTAACGAGGTGTGATGTGATCCATGATTATTATTAGAGATGTAGCTGGATTATGAGAACCAAAAATAAAAAATCATAAGATAGGTTTTGTGTGAGAACAAAAAACCAAAAATTCGAATAAGAATGAAATACTTTTCTCATGATTTCGTTCGTAAAATTATGAAAATCGTATAATTAGTAAGACCCCTATGTGTTGGGTTAAGGTAAGGTTGGACCCGAAATATGAGGTTCCTAGTATTGCCTCTACCACTGCTTTTAATAGTGACTAGTTTATAAAAAAAGAAAAAAAATAGTGACTAGTTTATTCGAAGGAAAATGATACATTGACAATCAAGTGTACAACTAGATTGACAACACAAGTGAAAACATCTACTTGTGTATTTGAAACATATATAAAGAATATATATAATGAAAAAGTTTATGTAAACAAAAAGATGCAAGATGCCTTTTTGGTGAAAAAATTGCTTTAATAATTTAACTAGCATTGATATTTGTGCTATGCACGAGATATTTTATAAAAATATTTATTATTCAAATATTGTTAAATTATTTATGATATTAACCTCTAATCGACACTATGTATAGAGTCAATAAAAATGTAAAAATTATTTAAAAGTTCTTATTTGTTATTTGTTTTTTGAATTTGGAATTATTTAATGTACAAATTTTGTTATTTATAAGTTTATAAAATCATATATATGCCTAATATATTAATTATGATGTTTGTATTTAAATTACTTGCATATACTTATAAAGTAATATATTTTTTAATCTTGTAATTTTTTTAACAAATCATAATTTGTATATTATTCTATAATTGACCAGCATTAATCCATAAAATTTATCATTCTTTAGTTTAATTATAAATTCATGAAATATTATATGTTTGATGATTAAATTTTAATTTTTAGTAACTTTATTCATGAAACACAATTTTTTCATGGCAAAATATTTTACCTTTATGTAGTCAATATTTATTTATATAATTTTTCAACATATATAATGAGTTAATTGGTGTATATTTAAATATTTACACATATTATATATATTAATTATCAGCAGGTGCCATAATTTCAATTGCGATACTTGACTTAATTAGTTATTTATTTACTCAATTTGGTTTAAAAAAAAAATAATTAGAAGTGTAATATTTTACGTCTTGAATCGCTTTTATAATGTTCATAGACATTCATGATGTGACAAAATTATAATACTAGATTTCACCCCACTATCAAAATAATAGTTTTATGAATATATTATTTTAATTCATCAATATTATGATCAATACAGTTAATATAATCAATGAAGATTTTTCATTTTTCTGTGGAAAGGTTGACTGTATATTTTATCAAAACTTATTAAGTTTTTATATCATTCAATTTATTAAATTATTTCGAACATATTACTTGGAGTATATATTTCTATATTTTACATGCTTCTAATCGGTGAACATAGTTGCTCAAATTAATATTTACAACCATATAATAATAATTAGTCAAATTAGTTCTTATAATGAATATATTCACTTAATTATGTCAGCAAATTACTATGAAATTAATATATTAAAAGATTTATGCAACGATCAACAATTATGTTTAAGTCAACTTATAGTTAATAAAATAATAACAATTGTGCAGACAAATTATCTTTTATTTATAAGTTCTATTAATAAATAAATGTAAACTAGTTAGATACCCGTGTACTACACGGGTACTTAAATATATTAATATATGTACAATAAAAAAATTAAAATTATTTATTTTTATTGTAGAATTATATTTAATGCGTATGCAATAAGAAAAAAAAAAAAGAAAATCAGATCCAAAAAAAACCCTATCCCATCGTCGCCCAAATCTCCACACTTTCTCCCAAAAATTTTCGTCGATTGCCTTCCTTGGTGACGATAAGATTCCGGCCAATGGTCGTTTCTGACTGCTCGGCCCGCTCTCAGGCTCGCTCGTCTTAGAGATCTCTGCCAATGTCGCGATTGGGGCTTTTCTTCATCGCCGGCGTGTTTGGGTTGCGAGGTGGAGGTCCATCAATCGGAGTCGAAAGGTCCCCCTTTGGTTGTTGGCAGTCTTCGATTGGAGGAGGGAAGCTCCGATCTTCTTCTGTCTGGTATATCGGAGGTCCCACAAGTTGGCTTCGCTATTCACGGCGGGACTTCAAGTGGTTTGGGCTCGGGTCGGCGGCAGTTTGCAGGGGTGTTGGGAAGAGCGTGAGTCGGGGCTCGGGTTGGGACTCCGGTTGTCGTGACGGCCCTGCTGAGGTGACTGGAGTTGAGGGAATGAGCCATCCTCACCCTCTCCTGTCGGCTAGTGGTGTTAGGCGGCGGGGGGACTTGGTTTTTCCGAGCTCGTCTAGTGGTGTTAGACGAGTTAGGGCCAGGACTGGTGTGGGGGTGGAGTGCTTTCCTCTCGGTTGGTAACGGGTCGATTCTGGGATTGGTTCGGGCTCGGAGTTGGCTATTGTATAGGCGGTTGGCGCAATTTCGGTAGCGGTTCTCCGGGCTTGGAATCTCTCTTGTGTCGATTGTTCACTGTTGGTTGGGTCTATTCGATTGCTGAGGAAGGACTTTGTGTGTTCATGTTTTTGTAGTAATTATTTTGTGTTGTTTGTGCTGCTTTTGTATTTGATTATGTGTTTTCGGTCTGGGCCGTTGGCCCCTGTGCGCCCGAGTGTCACTTTTATTACCCTGTGGGGGTCCGACACTCACGCATTACCCTGTGGGGGTCTTTGTGTTGTGTTGTTGTTTTTTTGTGTTTTTCGTGCTGTTGAGTATTACCCCGTTGGGGTCGGTTCTAGGCGGTCTTTTGACCTGTCCTCCCAGTTTTCTCAGGTGTTAGCAGATTATATTCAGCTGTGGGCTGTTTATATTCGATTGGTGGCTGTAATTTTGCACATTTGTGCCCTTTTATAATATATCTATCGTTTCGTAAAAAAAAAAAATGAAAAAAAAACAAAGTGATAATTAATTCTAAATGGTGTTCCGTATTTTTACACTAAAGTTATCAAAAATAATATTTTTTAATTTTATTTTGAAATTGTATATGTCTAAATCAAATATTATTTAAAATTTCATATATTTTAGTGAATTCATAGAAAAAAATTAAGTTTTATTACATTGTGATTATATTTTATATTTATAGAGATGCTCATTTCTCATTTACTTAATTTTCAAGTATTTTGAACTCATATAATTTAATAATTTAAAATATTCATTTACGCAAAAATGTACATTTCTAACTTTATGAAATATAAAAATATTTATTTATGTAATACTTTAATCCTATTGTATCCATAATAACTCAGTTTCTTATATAATATATTTAAATTGAGAAGTAATATTTATTAAAATTTATTTTAGGTAATACTTTAATCCTATTGTATCCATAATGTGTGAAAAAAAAATCCATTAAAGTGATTATTTTATGGTGTATTTATGAATTAAATTTATTATTTTTATAAAATAATATATATTGTTATTTGATATTTTTGAAATTGATTTGATAATAGAATTAGTTTTATTCTTAAAGATAATTGAAATTATTTTTATTTTATATATGCAATCTAGATGTCAAATCGAATATCTTTAAAATATGATTATTTTGATATGTCATATATAGAAAATAAAATAAAAATAAAGAAGTTATAGAATTTTAAAAATAAAAAGTATACATGATTATAATAATTAATACATGAAGTAAATAAGAAAATGTAAGAGTAGTATCTGGGATTTTTTTTAAACAATATTAATATACACCACGCTGCAAATCCGCTTTCGCCGCTCGTCTGAAACCCTATCCCCAAATCATCCGCTTTCGCCGCTCGTCTTCTTCACCCAAATCCGGCGTTCGCCTTCCTCGGCGAAATCGATGCTTTGACTGGTGGTCTCCCTCAGCGGCTCGTCCCTCTCTCTGATTTGGTGCGTCTCCAGCGGCCCGGTGGTTCTCTTCCCCGTCCGAGATGGTGGCTGCCCCGGTGTTCTCCCCTATTCTGTTCGCGACGGTGGCTGCTCCAGTGGTCTTCCCCATTTCGTTCGTGTTGGTTGTTGCTGGAATTCGCTCCCACTTCCCTTCTCCAGGTAAGGTCGGGCGAGTTTCGGTCGCCAACTTCTCGGCTCTTCCCGGGAAGGCTCCGCTACTGGTTGATGTATTAGGTTGGAGCAGGGGGCGAGGTTCAGGCAACCGTGGCGTTCGCGTCGGGGTGGTTTGAGTGAGGGGATGGCCTGCCCTTCTCTCCCCGATTCTCCTTCGTTAGGTTCGGGGGAGCCGGCGCGCCTGTACTCGACTAGTAGTGTTAGAAGGGGGGGCGGTGTTGGTCTCGGCTAGTGGTGTTAGCCGGTAGAAGGGTGGTGGCTTCCTACGGTGGGGGATGGATCCTTTTGGGGTTTGGTTCTGAGCTCGATTTCAGCTTTAGCTAGGCGGTTCGGTAGTTTTGGCTGCGGTTACTGGGCTGGGATCTCTCCCTGAAATTGATTGTTTTACTGCCGGTTTGACTCGAATTTTCTGCCGCGGAAGGGCTTGTTTGTTTCTTGGTTGATTAGTTTTTGTTTTAGTTTGTTTTGTTCTGTTTGTGCCTGTGTTGTTTAGGACTTGTGTTTTTGGTTTGGGGCAGTTGGCCTCTGTCATCCGGAGTGGAAGCAAACTTATTATCCTATTGGGATTCGCTCCCCTCTGTTCTTCTGATGGGAGCCCTGTAGTTTTTCTTAGTGTGTATTGTATTAGTTGTTTAGTGAGTTTCACTTTTGGTTTCTAGCGTTGCTAGGGTCAGGATTCTAGGCGGTCGTCAGACCTGTCTTCCCATTTTATTCAGCATTTAGTTGATTTCATTCAACTATGGGTTGTATCTTTACACATTTGTGTGTTTTGATTTGTAACATTCCCTATCGTTTCGGAAAAAAAAGAAAAACTAAAATAGTTTATGGTAATTTCCAAACCTAATAGTCAAAACCATATCAGTACATCAATCAATACGAAGTAAAAATTTGTACCAAATAAGCTTACGAATCATACGAGCCTGTCATTTAGACTCATCGCATTCTGAAATTATATATAAGGGCGATTATATACTAAATATAGATGAAATTTTTCCTCCTCAAAACCATGCTAATTATGTCAATAAAGAATGTCCATTATATAAATATAGATACCCTTAACTTCGGGGCCAAGAGGCGGCCAAATCAGACTATTTTAATGTCATCTTGAAGGCAACATATGCATTACAATTGTTAGAATATCACTTGTGAGTTGTCCACATTATTCATACATGGAAAATAGACCCACCTTATAAGACTAATGGGCTACTCCTCCTTCCACCAATTGGTTTTAGGATGGAATCCCACTTGGTCTTTATATGGATTTTTCCCCGTTCATGGGGCGCTTCATGTTAGTGGGCCCGTATCCGTTTCCCCACAATTTCTGTCATGGTATCAGAGCTGGTTCTATTGGGACTGTGCAATGACGTACCCGTTTACCCAGCCTATTTCTAGTAGGGCTTGGGCCCACGTACCCTGTTGTGACCATTTTTGTTACGTTTTTCGTTACTGTTTTGTCATTATTTTTCCTCCATTTTAGGTCATTTAGTTGGTTTTTAATTCGTTTTATAGTTTATTGTGTGTTTTGCTCTATTTTGGCTTTTTATGTGTTTTTCGTTTATCTTGTCGGTTTTCTACGTTTTTTTTCTTGTTTTTAATGTGCAGTTCGGAAGCCCGGTGAGGAACCAATTTAGCTCAAAAATGGGTTGAAAAATTATGGTTGGATAGATGGGTTCCTTAGCTACACATAGGAAAACGCGGAATCCAATTTCGAGTTCCAACGAATTTGAACGGGTCCAAAACGTAAAGTCCAGCAAACTACCGACCCTTTGAAGGTTGGAAGACTCTAGAGGATTGTACTCAGGGAAAAAGTTGAATTTGAAAGCACAACTGCATAGAGGGCTTCGTTGGCTACATGTAGAAAAAAACAGAACTCAATTCCGAGTTTAGACGAGCCCAAAACGTGAAGCTGAGCAAGCTGCCAGTCCAGCCTCGCGCCGCGCCCGCGCCACGCCGTGTCCAAGGCCGCGAGACTAGTTCAGAAGACTCATTTCCTCGCGCCACGCCGTGCCAGACGCCCCGCGCCGCTGCTAGACCCTGCTCCACGCCGTGAAGACCTCCCACGCCGCATCCCAGGCCTCTTCCACGCCGTGCTGCTGTCGTGCCATGCACCTGGACCCTCCACCAAGATTTCTTCCCTAATTTAAGGCACTCTTAGCAT
Organism: Striga asiatica; assembly: GCA_008636005.1. Taxonomy (NCBI): domain Eukaryota; kingdom Viridiplantae; phylum Streptophyta; class Magnoliopsida; order Lamiales; family Orobanchaceae; genus Striga; species Striga asiatica. The sequence goes on along the minus strand of BKCP01008848.1, from coordinate 1,480,399 downwards.
ATTTTGAGGCCACTTTCAACATCTTGCATATTTTGAGGTCATTTTCACTCATTGTCTTATGAGTATAATGCCTTAAATGGTGGAGTATTTTATGATTGAAGTGCCTTAAAATGTGGATGCATGTTGGATGTGAAATAATATAAAAGGGGGTGAAGTGCAAGACTTGAGACAACACACAACCGAGAGGTTCTCCCCCTCTACTCCTCTTCTCTATTTTCCCTCTTCCTTCTTCTTTTTCTTCTTCTTCTTCTTCTTCTTCTTCTTCTTCTTCTTCTTCTTCTTCTTCTCCTTCTTCTTCTCCTTCTTCTTCTCCTTCTTCTTCTTCTTCTCCTCCTCCTCCTCCTCCTCCTCCTCCTCCTCCTCCTCCTCCT
>BKCP01008848.1:1465164-1475958 GCA_008636005.1 Striga asiatica | reverse complement strand
CGGGTCGGCACTGGGCATGGCACGAGGCTCTGGCGCGAGACCTCGTGCGCTGGGACTGGCACGGCGCCGTTCATGCTGTTTGGGCGCGACTTGCGCCGATGCTGGGCACACGGGCACGCACTGAGCGCTGCGGGCGCTGTTGCATGCACGCGGACTGAGTGCCTCGCGCCTACCAGGCGCGGGCGCTGGCTAAGGCTAGCCTCTTCAGAAACGGACAGGCTCGGGGCCGGCACTGCGCACGCTATAGGCGCGACCAGTGACCATGGCCGGCCCTTGCCGGCCATCCGGCGACTTTTTCCGGGGAGATGCAACACATATCACTTCAACATGATACCATAGGCATAAAAATACAAGAAAATGCCAGGAGGCCTCGGGTCAAAATACATGTTGTTCGGTAGGGCCTAAATGGCACGTACGAACGCTTAACCACCGAACCAACTATTTATTCTTAAACACGTGATTATGGCCGAGTATTAAGCAATATAAAAAATGACTATTGAGGCTGAAATGCTAGCAAAAACTCACATGCATAAAGATAAGGCTTAGGGGGGTCCAAAATGGCATAAATTCATGAACAAGTTGACCAAACAAACGAACTCTAAACATGCTCAAACTTATACACTATCAATCCCATGATAAATGAGGAGGATTAAGCTAGCAATTTCGACTTAGGCATGCATGCAACTAAAATTTTGAAATTAAGGCCATTAATTTCTAAAATTCAAAACTCATGATTTTTCACGTGCATGGCTTGATTTTTCTTCATGAAAAATCCTAAAATATCATGAATAGGCTGAGGGAAGAAGATAGCTCAATCTAACCTTCACAGAAAATGGAAAACGATTGTTAGGGCTAAGACTCGAGTCACTCGCGGCTTTTGGGGCTTGTGGCTCGACTTGAGGTGGAATGACTGAGCTTGGTGAGTTCAAAAGCCTTATAAAGTCCTAAGAAACACTTAGAAGATGATAAGCCTCATGATAACTCTCTTGGAATGGGTTGTGGTGCGGTGGTTCCTCCTTCTAGGCTCGCGCGCGTGCGGTATAGTGCCAAGGTAACAGCTCTTGGTTTTCTCCTCACTTCTCACTATTTTGCTCGAGCAACAAGGAGTCTAAGAGCTTGGAATGATTGAAGGAAGAGTCTTAAATAGGGCTAGGGGCGGAGTAAAAAATGTGGCATGGTGGGGAACAAAAATGGGAGACATAAGTGCCATATCTCTTCTCAATGCTCATGGGACTTTGGGTGAGTGGTCTTGGCATGCTTTACACGATTTTTGTGGACTTTTCAGAGCAATATGGGGGACAAAAGAGGTCTGGTCAAGTCTGGAGCATGCATGGGGGACAAAGACTCCATTTATGAATAAAATAATACACTGCCCATCACTCCACATTGCACCCATGCTAGGTTGACTTCCCTTAATCTTTGTTAGGGTCAAATTAGCTTAAACTAACCCTCATTAAACTGGTAATGACCGCATGAGGTTGGGCTTGGAGGTTGTGGGCCGAAAATTCAAGAATTGGCTCAAGAAGGTGGGCTGCCACTGCTGGCGCTGGGCCTGGGCGCGGCCTACTGAGCGGCACGGGCTGGGCGTGCGGCACGGGACTGGCGCGGGGATTGCTGGGCTGCGCGGGCTTGCTTGCGTGAAATGACTTGGGCTGATCCAAATGCTTGGTTCTTGTGATAATTTGACTTAGAAAAATTTACCAAAGGTTGGCTAACACTTGGGCATGGTCTTGCACACGTCCTTGGACCTCGGCACGGCTTGGGGCGCGGCACGAGGCACGGGCGCTAGGCTCGGCACGAGCGGGCTCGGTTAGATGCTCGGCTCGAGAATGAGGGTCCAAGACTGGAACTTAGATACTTCAATACACTTAGAAAATATTCTGAGTATCATGATACCAAGGCTCGCCTATGCTCGGAAATAACTTGAAAAATGACTCGGAACGAAACTAGAGTTTGAAGCCAAATATTTCTAAAGCCGAATAGATATCACTTATCAATCCAAAATAATGGATTGATGTTGGCCTTAACTTTACATAGAAAAATCCAAAGAATAATCTAACATAATTGAGCATTTAGCAGATAAAACATAACTCGAATATTTCTGAAAGTTACGGATTTCACTTATAGTCGAGCAGTGAAACCGTTCTCAATATTATTACTGATTCGGGGCGTTACAAACCCAAAGGCAAAGACCTATTTATATTAAAAGGATCCTACACATTTTTGCTACACATCTAGTGTGGGACAAAAAATTAGTCAAAATCTAACAATTCTCTACCTGGACTAATTTTTCTCCCACTTCGACTCTTCAATCCAACTCAATTGATGGCAGTGCCTTCAAATGCGTCTCTCGGCGCTAGCTCAAATATGCAGAATGTTTGTCAAGTCTAAACAATGTTCAAACTTGACCTATGTCACTACCTTGGTCATCATATCTGCAGAATTCTTCACAATCTTGATTTTCATCAACATAGCATTTCCATCTTCTAGAATCTCCCGCACAAAATGATAGCGAACATCAATATTTTTCGTTCTTACATAAAGTACTTGATTTTTCGCTAAGTGAATAGCACTTTGACTGTCACAATGCACTAAGACGTGCTTTTGACCAACTCTCAAGTGTTCAATCAAACTTTGAAGCCAAATAGCCTCCTTCACAGCTTCAGTAACCGTCATATACTCTGCTTCTATTTTAGACAAATCAACTGTTCACTGTAAAGTAGACTTGCAACTAATTGGAGATTTTGTAAAAGTGAACAAATATCCAGTCGCTGATCTTCGCCTATCCAAATCGCCCGCGTAGTCAGAATCACAATATTCAACAACACACTGAACAAATTCATTCTGCTCATAAAATAATCCATCATCTACAATACTATAAAAGTATCATATAATCCATTTCACAGCTTGACAATGACCTTTACCAGGGTCATGCATATATCTATTAGCAACACCAATTGCTTGTAAAATGTCGGGCCTTATACACACCATCGCATACATCAAACTGCCAAATGCATTCGCATATGAGACTCTAGCCATGTACTCTCGTTCTTCATCACAATTTGGTGATAATTGGGCAATTAACTTAAAATGAGGGGCAAGTGGTGTACTTACAGGCTTTGACTCATCTTTTATGCCAAAACTCTGCAGTACCTTATTCAGATATTGCTTCTGAGTCAAACAAATTTTTCTTCTCATTCTGTCCTTGCTTATCTCCATCCCTAATATTTTATTAGCTTCCCAAGGTCTTTCATCTCAAACTTTTAATTCAACTGAGCCTTCAAATGATCAATCTCCACTTGGCTCTGTGATACAACCAACATGTCATCCACATACAAAAGTAAAGATCCATCTTGCAGCTTGCGTAAATATACACAATGATCATGTTTGCTTCGTGTGTACTTCTATCCAATCATAAGCTTATCAAACCGTTTGTACCACTGTCTCGGAGATTGCTTCTGGCCATACAAAGATTTGTTCAACTTCTAGACCCAATTCTATTTTTTTATGAATTTTATATTCTTTTGGCTGAGACATGTAGATTTTCTCATCTAAATCTCCGTGTCAGAACGTTGTTTTCACATCAAGTTGAGCTAGCTCTAAATTCAACTATGTTAATAAGGCAAACAAAGTTCTAATGGAAGAGTTCTTAACAACTGGAGAAAACTCTCCATTATAATCAATTCCTTCCTTCTGAGCATATCCTTTAGCCACCAATCTTGTCTTGTAGCGCACATCATTCTTCTGAGGAAATCCATCTTTCTTTGCAAAAACCCATTTGCATCCTATTGCCCTCTTGCCTTTTGGTAGTTGCGTCACTTTCCAAGTTTGATTCATCTGGAGAGATAACATTTCTTCTTCCATAGCTCATTTCCACTTATCATTTTCTAAACACCGAATTACATCTTGAAAAGTGAAAGGTATGTCACCGTCAACAATTGAAAGTGCATAAGCCACCGTATTCACCAATCGAGCAGGTTGTTGAATCTCTCGTTTGGGCGTCTTAATGCAATGGGTAACTCTAATGATTTTTGAGTCTAAACTTCATCATCCGACGAATCCTTTGATATTGGCTCATCGATCATAGCTAGTTATCTCATCATTGCATCTATCACCTGCTTTGGTGTCAACTCCACCTGTTGGGTTTGTGTCGTCTATACCATACCTTGTTCATCCAATGTAACATCCATGCTAAACACAGTTTTGTTCGTCTCAAGATACAAAAGGCAATATCCTTTCACGCCAATGGTGATTCCCATGAACAAAGCCTTTTTCGCTCTTGGATGTAACTTTGAATCCTTCGCATGATACTACATAGGACAACCAAGTAAAGATCCATACTGAGCAACAGGTTTCTCCGACCATACCTCCAACGGTGTTTTACCAACTTTTTCAGATGACGACAATCGATTTATGAGGTGTTGCACATACGTTACTGCCTTAGCCTAGTACTCCTTACCCGAACCAGCATTGGACAACATACATCGAACTTTCTCCATCAATGTTCGATTCATCCGCTCCGCCACCCTATTTTATTGTTGTGTCCGTCTAATGGTGAAGTGCCTAACAATTCCATTTTTATGGAAAAATTCTTTAAAGGGATCACATGTATATTCTCCACCATTGACCGTTCGTAGGACCTCTATTTTCCTTTCACTCTGATTCTCAATTTGTGTCTTCTATGTAATAAAGATACCAAACACTTCATCCTTCGCCTTCATAGTGTACACCCAAACACGCCTGGAAAAGTCATCGATGAAAGTGACAAAATAATGTATTTCGTCTAATGATGCGCTCTTAGAAGGTAACCAAACATCCGAATGAACATAATCTAGTATACCTTCGGTATTATGGATAGTCGTTCCAAACTTCACTGTTTTTTGTATTCCCAGAATACAATGCTCACAAAAGTCTAGTTTGCAGACTTTTACATTTTTCAACAGTCCTTGTTTTGCCAATGTCTACAAGGATTTTTCACCAGCATGTCTCAACCACATATGCCACAACCTGACTACTTCAGACTCCTTGTTGGTGGAATCTACTACTGTTGTTGTCCCAACAACTATATCACCTTCATAGTAATATAAGCTATTCTTATTAATGCCTTTTATCACGAGCAAGCCGGATGTAGCCTTCATAACTCTATCACCCAAAGTCACTACCTATTGGGATCGGTGAGGATCTCGTTATGTACAAGTCACAAATTCAATAGCAACAATAAACCTATGCATAGCGGATCTAGAGGTTTAGAGTTGAATACTTACAGCTTAAAATTCGCAGACTCTGAGACGTTGTAGATTACTGTTGAAGGAAATCGTCTAATCTCAAAATCCATTAGGCAGTCGGATTCTTCTCGTTGGACCTCGATAAGTTCACGGGAGCGATGGCCGGAAGCAGCGTGCATCGCGACGGGGATCGTCGGTGGTCGCACGGTGGCGAACAACCTTAGGCTCGCGATCGGGCTACGTATGGATCGTCGGGGATGCGAGATCATCATGGACTGCAGCGTCTCGCAGTGGCGTCGGCATGCGCGGGCTGCGGCGGTGAGCTGCCGCTTGCGTTGGTCGACGTCGGATGGCGGTGGTGGTCGGCCGGCTGTCACGGGGTTGATCGCTGATTGATGATCACGGGGTCTCGGTACCTCGGGATCTTCTGCTGTATATCTCAAACAATTCTTCATATTGTACCGGTGGAGCAACAACGCGAAGATAAAGCTCGACTATGAGAACTAGAGAGAGAAATAGAGAGAGAGAGGGGCGGTCTACACGTCTTCCACGTTAGGTTTGTTGTATTCTCAATCATATGCGCTTAATGATGTATATAGAGCTATACTAGGGATCCTTAGGATTACAGGAATAGGGATTCTTAAGCATTGGTCCTAACTGTGAGCCAAGCTCACTCATCCAATACTTAAATATCATATTATTATTGCACTCCCTTTTTCTATCCCAAATTATATTTGAGACTCCAATTATAATTACTCGAATTACCTCCCCATTTTTAAGATATAATGTCCATTAATTAATTCGATTACTGATAATCAAGAATTAATTAATATATTATATTACCAAAGCTAGCGCCGTTCATTACATTATTATTATGCCGGAACTTAATCCACCTACAGCGTTTAGCATAACAACCTTCTTGAACTCACTTCGGGGACATCATCAAATGTCGCACATGGTGATCGTAAATATTCTAGCAGCGCATCGTACATATAATAATATTACCCAAAACAACAAGTATGTTGACCCAGTAAACTGAATTTCACTTTCAGTGAATCAAAGTAATAGTTACCATATGTACATGCATGTTTATATCTTACGGGTTAAGAGAACGCAGTAATTAACCGAGACTTAAGTTTGTTTGCGACGATCAGTATAAAACAAATTGTTACTCTCGGGAATCCTGTTCAGTACATAAATGTACTAGTGCAACTAATCAGTCAAAACTAACTGTAAAGTTGACACTACAACCGTTTTGATGGTTTGTTCGTTTCCATCTAGGTTGTGAACCAACAATTCTGGTTTTGCAAGTAACTGATAGAATGATCTTCTCTTCACCCGATGATTACCCATTCTATCTACGTGCAAAGCAACAGAACATAGAACTTATTTCTTCAAACATAATTCTCACTCAACAAAGGTAAAGTGTAATATCATCCAAAGCCAAGCTTTCAGTATATAACACCAACACTACCAAGCCTTTGAATTCCAAGGTTCTTAATGAGATGAGATTTTTCTTCAAACTCAACACGTTCCGAACGTCCATCAAAACTCTGGTGGATCCATCGTGATTCTTCTGACGAATTGAACCTATCCAGGTTGTCTTACAGGTATTATGATTACCCATATAGACAACTCCTCCATTGATCTCTTGAAAATTGAAGAACCACTCCCTTATGGCAGATATATGATAAGTGCATTCTGAATCCAAAATCCATTTGCCTGGATGACATGAAGAAGGTGAAATCACAAGTGAAAATTCTAAGTATTCACTTACACACTCGGCAACATATGCATTTTGAGGAGATTTTCCCTTCTTCTTCACCTTAGGACAGTCTTTTTTCTAGTGTCCCTTCTCATGACAAAAAGCATATTCGTCTTTTTCAGGCTTGGCCTTGGAACGTGATCTTTCTTGTATATTCTTCTTTTGGCTCTTCGATCGACCTCTTGCAACCAACGCTTTGTCTTTTGCTGCTGCATTCTTCGTCTCTTGTTTGTTCTTCTTCCTTATCTCATAGCTATACAGAGCATAATTGGCCACTGCAAGAGTTACATCGTCCTTTCTATGGAGCAGGGTAGTTTCAAAGTGCTCGACGTCATCCGAAATTGATGATAAAAACATTAGTGTCAAATCTTCATCGCTAAATTTGACGTCCAAAGTTCAATAAATTTGCAACCAACTGATTGAATGCAGTGACGTGGTCATTCATCGATATGCCATGCCGGTACTCAAATCGGAACAATCGCTTCTTCATGAGGGTCTTATTCTGGCCACCCTTCTTCAGAAATTTTTCCTCCAAAGCCTTCCACAGAGTGTAAGCCAAATGTGTACTTCTCCTTACTTGACAAACACGAATGGATTGTTCCACATGCTAAGTGGTTAATATTCTTTCAGTCCTTCTCATCAACGTCGGTTGGCTTTTCTTCTTCAATGGAAATGTCGACGCCTTACTGGAATAGACAATCCAACACCTCGCCTTGCCACATGCCAAAATGACAAGTCCCATCGAAGATGTAACGCCCCGACTAGTATTATATTATTAAAATGATTTTTCACTGCTCGACTTTTAAGTGAAAAATCCATAAATTAAGAAATTCAAGATTTATTAAAGTGATATGCTAAGTGCTCAATTAAGTTAGATTATTCTTAAGAATTTTCTAAGACATGTCAAGACCGACTCCATAAATTGAGTTAATAAGTGAAATTTAGCCGACTCGAGATTTTGAACCGAGATCCGAATAAATTTTCCTAAGTCATAGTCTAGCATATAAGTGAACATGTAGAATAATTTTTTGTAAGTGTTAAGAAGTATTATTCAAGATTTATTCAAGTGCTCAAAAATATATTAAGTTCATTTTAAGTATTCGGATATTTTTATTCGAATTAAGTTTCGTTTGTTCCGAACCCTAGTCATCGAGCCTTAGAATATGCCGAGTCCTAATAGCATAATACTTAGAAATTTTCTAAGTAATATGAAGTGCAAATTCAAGTCCTAGATCTCGTTCGAAAGATCGAGAAGTTAACCGAGCCACTCGAGCCGCGACCCCTCCCAAGGACTCGGGTCGAGGTCCGAGACCAAGCCTAAGTCTTAACCAACACTTGGTATATTTTTCTAAGTCATTTGGACACAAGAAAAGCCTCACAAATCGGTCCAAGTGTCATTCACGCGCCGAGCCCATGGTCCCCGTGCAGCAGGCCCTGACCACGCGCCCAGCACGCCCCGCACGTGCCCAGCAGGCCTGCCCCGCGCCCAGCTCGTGCCAGCAGCCCAGACCTCGCAGCCCAGCAGCAGCCCGCGCCCAGGGACAGCGCCCAGGCCCAGTGCCAGCAGCGGCAGTCCAACTTCCAAGGCCCAAATCACCTACCTCCGGCCCACTTCTCTCGGGCCCAAATTTGTGTGATTGTAACCCACTTGCTAAGGTTTAAATTCAGCCCAATTGGCCCTAGGAAATAGTCAAAGTCAATGGTCTTGGTCTTGGTCCAAAGTTAGTGGGAGACATTGATTATTTTATTGTCTTGGTTGTAGCATTTGTCTCCCTTGGTCTTGGAGCCCGACCAAGTCTTGTTCCCCAGCTCTTGTGCTCAGAAAAGACCACCTAGAAGCCCCCAAAAACCGTCCCTAGACCCCATGAGCATAGAAGAACAAGATGTCCCCCACTTAGTTTTGCATTTTGTCCCCTTTGACCATGATTTTGAACCACCACCTCAAGACCATCATAAAAGACCCTTTCCTCAGCCATTCTAACACTTTGACACTCCAAACATTCGAACACTTAGAGAAAATTAAGAGAAAAACCAAGAACTCCCTCCCTTAGCTTCACACGCGCGCGCAAGAACCGAAAGGAAGGAGCACCGAGTTTGTTCTTGTTCCAGCCATTTTCCACCAAGGTCAAGCAAGTCCATTGTGTTCTTAGGATTATTCTAAGCTTCCAGAATCCTTGGACCTCGACCAAACTCCACCTGAGTCGAGCCATAGCCTCTCAAGACCCGAAATAAGCCAAGTTCAAACCCTAGCAACCATTTTCTATTTTCGGTGAAGGTAAGCCACGAAATCTTTTTCCTCAGTCATTTTATGATAAAATAAGATTTATCATGAAGAGAAATGAGGCCATGCATGTCATTTTCGAAGAGTTTTGAATTTTAAGAAATTAAGGGCTTAAAAATCGGATTTTTAGTTCAAAGCATGTTTAGAGCGAAATTGTTTGATAAATGTCACTTAAAAATCATAAGAGATGAGGTGTAAAAGTTTGAGAATTTTTGGAGTTCATTTGCTATATAAACGAGCCTCCAAAAATATGTGATTTTTAGCCCCCGAGCCATCCCTATTGAACATTCATGTTTAGCCTACCATTTTAGTCTCAAAAATCATGAAATATATCACTTAGCACTCGGCCATGGTCATTTAAGCAAGTTAAAATAGTGGGTTCGGTTGCCCCTAGGTCCACACGTGCCCTAACGGCCCTACCGGACCGAACCTAGTCACCCCCGAGCTATCCTAAGCATAAATGCAAGATATGACCCATGACCTAGCCTCTATAAGCATTATTTTACATGTAAATAACTCGGCCCTAAGTGATTTTATAAGATATGCATGTTTGTTCGGTGACCTAGGGTTCGAGGGTGCCATATAGGCCCTACCGAACCAATCCCTGCAAGACCAAGCTACCCTTAGGTCTTCTCAGCATTTTTAACCATATTTTATCATATTATGTTCATACACATTGCATGTCCCTAGAAAAGTTGGAAAAATTTTGGTAAGGGTCGGACCCGGTCACTAGCCGCGCATGTACCGCGTGCAGTGCCGACCCGCGCCTGCCCAGCATGCGCAATGCGCCTGTCCCGCGCCTGACCCGCGCCAGCGCACGCACTCGCGCATGCCCCGCACCCGCTGTCCTCTGTGCGTGCCCCAGCAGCACGCTGAGTGCCCAGCACCCTCCAGCGCGGCCAGCAGTTTATGCTCTTATATATTCTAGTCATGATATGTTATTATATATTCTAGTCATGATATGTTATTAATGATGTTGTTTTCAGATACCAGAATAAGTTTTCAGTTTATGCTCTTATATATTCTAGTCATGATATGTTATTAATGATGCTGTTTTATTCAGTACTGGTCTTACGGAGCATAGTGGTTTGCTCACGCCCCCATTACGTTTTTCAGGTGATGGAGTCCAGCGGGCCGGATGAGCGTATCAGGGCGTATGTGGTCATGAGCCGTGGACATTTTTACCCCCCTCATTTTATGTCCCCTATTCATGAACCATTATTTATGTATGTGTGTATGATAAGTATGATGACTCATTATGCTTCCGCCAGACAATATGTGCGAGACTTTCGGACTGTATGTATGTATGTATGTATGTATGTATGCATTCACCGTCGCTGCAGATCGGCAGACGGGTTGTAGGTTATGTAATTGGTCCGACTAAGTAAGATAAGTAAGTTTTAGTAGCATCCCGCAATTAAGTAAGTATTTTCGAAAACAAAATCGCACACGATTTCGAAAATAAACGCGAAAAATTAACTCTGATTTTTAAAAGTCAAAGCTAGTCAAGGCGGGGTGTTACA
>BKCP01008848.1:1436595-1454562 GCA_008636005.1 Striga asiatica | reverse complement strand
GTTCGGCCAGCCCGCGAACCGTCCGGTTCGACTGGCGGTTCGAGTCTCGATTTTTGGTTCGTAAGTTCCAATCTGAATTGTATTTCGGACTTTTAATATTTTTTCGAGCCAAATCAGTCAGTTTAAGAATACCAGATAAAATTTTTGGACTTAGAATAATTTTTAAGAAAAATCCCATAACAGTCTAAATTTATCCGGATCAAGCATCTAAGTCAACTACCAGGTGGGAGCCTTTACAGGGCGTTACATTGCGCATTTCAATTATCCTGTATAAGGTACGTGAGTAAGAAATTTACCCAAACGGTCGAATTATCCCGTTTGTGGTCCAATTAATATCCAGGTGGGGGCGTACCTAAGGGCTTAAATATCCTATCTGATGACCAGTTGGGGGCCGACCTAAGGGCCTTTATACCCAAACGGCGTGTGCACACGAGCGGCCGACCTAAGGGCCGAGGGTCTTTTGACCACAACAAAGCAAGAAAAGAAAAGTTTACAGTTTAAGCTTTTATATATTTATGATCATGACACGTTATTATAAATGATGTTTTATTCAGTACGGGTCTTATGGAGATGTAGGGGTCATGTACTGGATTCCACATCATAGATAATATATGTACCATAGCAGAGGTATGTTTGAGACAGTTAGTATCCAGGTGGGGGCCGACCTAAGGGCTTAAATATCCCATCTGATGACCGGTAGGGGGCCGACCTAAGGGCCTTTATACCCCATCGGCGTGTGCACACAAGCGGCCGACCTAAAGGCCGAGGGTCTTTTGACCACAGTAAGGCCAGAAAAGAAAAGTTTACATTTCAGTACAACTTATTTATTTTATGCTGCTTTTAAGTTCATGTTTAAAGTTAAGATTATTACAGTTCCAGTTTTCCCACGAGCATGCAGATGTGCTCACACTCCCATAGTCTTTCTTATTTAAGGTATCGGAGTCAAGCGTGTCAGGTGAGCAGACGTGGCAAGAGTGGTCATGATCAGTGGACGTTTTTACACACCTCTTATACCTTGTAAAAATCCCGAAATTGTACATAACATGTATGTGTGTAATAAGTATTGTTCATTTTAAGCTTCCGCTAAGTTTCAGTGCGAGATAGACGGACTGCATGTATAACCACTTTATCGCCGTAGTGGCTCGTTTGGTTACATGTTTTAATTATGTCCGAGATAGTAAGTTAAGAATGTTTTCGTAGCATCCCGCAACGAGTTAGTGTTTTCGAAAACCAAGCTCGCACCACCTTTTGAAAACAAAAGTGATAAATTTACTCTGATTTTCAAAAGTCAAAGCTAGTCAAGGCGGGGTGTTACAGAAGATCTCCACCGGGAGTCTGACATTAGACATCACTGTCCTTGCCAGAATGAGTGCAGAGGATGATGCGCCCTTGACTTCCATGGACATCTCAAACTCAAATGCAGTACTCGCCTCACTGAATGAGCTTAGGACGAACTTTCGGCTCTGATACCACTTGTTGGGATAGAACAACAAGCGCAGCGGACAAAAGTACCCCTAGAACAAATATGACAAGCACTACTACTAAAGAAAATAAGCCAACACAAATAAATATAATATGATATAGAAAAGAACACATAAAATTAATAACTGTGTTCGGCCAATAGTGCCTATGTCTCCGGGAACCTCCAACCCCAAAGTTAAATTTACTAAACTAACTAATAAAATACAACTAGGGTTAAATAACCCACAAATTTAGGTTTTTCTTAATTAAGGATTTTCTTCTAAGATAGGAAATAATATAATTAGGTGCTATTGTAACCCAAAGGCAAGAGACATATTTATACTAAAAAGATCCTATACATTTTTAGTACACATCCGGTGTGGGACAAAAGATTAATCAAAATCTAACACATGCGTCACACGTGAAATTACATCACTTTTAATTTCATTTGAGATTTCAAAACATATGTTATCTTTCTTGAGGCACTCTTACTAATTACAATTGCAAGATGGTCTCTCATGTTATCACACAAGAATTTTTTTTTTCTTTGGTCAAATTCACACGGTATGCAATATTTCTTGCAAATTTTGTTATCGTGTAGCATTTGTTTTAGCTGTTATGGAGGTATGAGGATTAAATCCACGATCAACGAACCAGTCAAACTATTATGTTTTTTAAAAAACGATAGGATATATTTACTAAACCAAATTTATGAAGTTCTGGGCCAAAAGGCCCAATATAACTGCCAAAAAAGAAATATCTACAGCTTCCACGAGCCAGAAAGAGGGAGTTTGGGTTTGTTCCTGGCAAAGACACAAGCAAAGAACTTGGGTCCAAGACCAAACCTCTCGGCCAAACAATCTCACAAGACGAGAAATAAGGTAACAAAAAAAGCAAGCCACTGAACCAAACAAACCTAGCCTGCTAACAAAACAACTAGAAAAGAAAATAACTAACAAGAACCTAAACTAGCAAACTCAGTCCAATCACAAAGAGCAATGTGAAATGTTGCTGATTCTGACCTAAGAGAGTTCTTGAAAACCCAGAGGTTGCGAATTTTTCAAATCTACCAAAGTATATAAGTAGGCAATTGTATCCTTTCTTCTGCTGTAAGGCTTTGAGGCAATGAACATAATTTTAGCAACCAGGACTTGAAATAATTGGTGTTGTTTTTAGACGATCCCAAGAGCTGGTGAGAGTTTCGAGATCAACTGAGCCTTTTTGCAATGAAAAAAAAGATGTTCTTGAGTTTCTGGGGCCTGTCTACAAACCTTACAAGTTTGGTCAACCTAAACTCCAGTAGCATTAACATTGCAAAGAACATGGAGGATGTTGTTAACCCCTTTCACAAGAAGTTCTTGAGCTTTCCTTTGACTTTTAGCCTCCAGCATCTCCTTCTTGCTTTCTTTTACTCCAGGTGGTTTGATCTTGATTCAACTAAGTCCATCTTCCTCCATTTTCATTCTATGAGCTTTGAGTGAGTAGAAGCCACAATAAAGTTACCCTTCTTATCCCAATCCCCTCTGAGTCTGTCTGGCTGATGAGGATCAAGACCTTCAATCTTTAGTATTGCCTCAAAATCAAGTTGAGAGAAAAAGTTCTCTATGAGCCTTCTGTTCCACATTCTCCTTATTTCATACATTAGTTCCTTGACCCAAGTAATATGAGAATTGGTATGATTCCTGCAAGAAAAAGTGAATCCTTCAAGGCCTGGGACCCAAGGGTGGTCCCAAACTTTTATTACTTCTTGACTTAAAATCTCAGACTAGAATGGAATGAACCCCTGAGTTTCATCCAACTTCCCCAAGGCCATGAGCAATTTTTTTTTTCTCTCTTGAGCATCCTGCTTACCAGAAGGTTAGGCTGAGACAATAATCTCCAGAGCTGTTTAGTAATTAGAGCTTTGTTGAAAGTATGAATGTCATGAAAGCCAAGACCTCCAATCTCCTTTGGAACGGTGATGGACTCCCAAGATTTTCAGTGAATTCTGTTCTTTTCTTGATCTTTATTGCTCCACCAAAAAGCTGCTATGTTGCTGAGATTTTCTTGATCAGAGATTTTGGGAGCATAAAGCAAGACATTGTGTAAGTTGGAAGAGCTCCCAAGACAGCCTTGATGAGGACTTCTTTACTTGCAAGAGAAAGATACATGTTCCAACTCTCTATTCTTTTTTTTTTTTTATTAACTGAATCCTCCACAAAAGCAAAAGGTAGCAGATTTTGATTTTCCAATTCCAAGAGGTAAACCAGGTATTTTGAAGAAGTTTGGGGAGTGATCTTCATCAGGATACTACAAATGTCTGCTTGGATGATTTGAGGTGCATTTTTATTGAAAAACACTGAAGATTTGTCTAAGTTGATTTTTTGACCTGGCAGATTCTGGTATTTTTGGACGATCTGTAACAAGGTTAAGGCTTGATTCTGGTGAGCTTTAATAAACACAAGAGTATAATCGACAAAAAACAGGTGGGTGATTTGGGGGGAGGGGGTGGGGGTAATTTTTTCTTAGCGTGATTCCTTGGATGGAACCTTTTAAAGCCTCATAATTAATCAGATGGGTTAGAACTTCATAATTCAAAATGAAGATGTAGGGTGAAAGTGGGTCTCTCCACACCTTATTCCTCTTGATGGAGTGGTGAAGCCACAGGCTTCCCCATTAATATTGAAAGAAAAAGAAGAGGAGGTTAAGTAGTTCATTATCTACAATACAAAGATAGGGTTTAAACAAAAATTTAGCATAACTTTTCTCACACAATCCCGCTCAACCCTGTCAAATACCTTTGCCATATCTAGTTTGATAGCCATGTAACAATGCTTTCCACTTCTATGATTTTTCAGAAAATGGATAACCTAATGAGCAATGATACATTGCCCAAAATTTACCTATTTTGAACAAATGCAGACTGGTTGTCCTAATACATCAAGGCAAGCAGGGCTTAAGTATGTTTGCAAATATTAGAAATAACATTGTAAACCACATTATAGAGACTTATGGGCCTAAACTGAGAAACTTGAACAAGGTTAGCACACTTAGGTATTAAAGTAATCAAGGAATCATTAAGACTATTCAGAATTCTACCAAACTCAAAAAAGCTTTGAATAGAAGCACACAAGTCAATATTGATTAAATCCAAAAAAGATTGAAAGAAGGTAAAACTCATACCGTCTGGTCCTGGGGATTTGTTTGGATGGATTCTAAAGAGAGCCTTCTTGATTTCATCTGAATCCACTAGAGCAACCAAGTCAGAATTCATAGCCTCTAGGATAATCCTCCTGATTCCTCTCAACACATTTCATTCATCTGAAAAGTCCTCAGAGGTGAAGATATGAGAGAAATAATCCTCTATACAATGGGATATGACATCCTTACTTTCACAAACAGTCTAGTCTCTCTAATGAGCCTGTTTATCTTGTTCTGTCTCTTTCTTTGTGAGGTGTTGGCATGGAAATAACAAGTGTTTTTGTCCCCAAATTTCAACCAACTAACATTCGATTTCTGTTCTCAATACCTTTCTTCAAAGGCATACGCTTCATTGAGTTCTCTGGTAAGATGGCCCTATTTTCTCCAGTCTCTGAGTCCACCAGCATTTCTTAAGAAGTTGAGTTCTCTACTGAGAGAGTCAATTTTCTTGACATTTTTTGATTTAAATGAACTACTCCATTTGAGTAACACTACTCTAGTTTCTCTTATTTTTGGTTGAAGAGAAAACATAAGAGTACCCTGCTGAAGTTTGCTCCAAGCTTTGAGGACTTTCTGCTCTACTCCCTCCTTGCCAAGCCATCTCTTGTCAAATAAAAACCTCTTCTTGTTCTTAGAATTACTAGGGCAGTAATTTAGCAGGACTAGATTGTGGTCAGAGGATCTTATGAAGATGTTAAAGGTTTGAGCTGAGGAATAAAGGTTAGACCAGTCAATGGAACCAAATATCCTGTCAAGTTTTTCCTCAATGAACCCTTCATGTTCTCTATTGTTACCCTAGGTGAAGGGTTACCCATGCAAAGAGACTTTAGTATCCCCATGGAGTTAATGAAGTCCTTCAAATGAGAGAAGAAGTTTAAAGATCTTAAGTTTTCCCTTCATTTCTCTTCTGGTTTGGTGATATCATTGAAGTCACCTCCAAGGAACCAGAATTTACCCCAGATTGACTTTTGAGAGATAAGATAGTTCATTGTCTTTTCCTCTCCTCAAGATTTGTGCTGGCATATAAATAATTTCCCCAATAGGTAACTTTTTGACTTCATCCCAAAATTCCATCTCAATGCAGAAGAGATTTTTTACTATCCTAAAAACCTGAACCTGGTTATCCCAAAATATCAAAAGACCACCACTTCTGCCTAGAGGCTCAACAGCAGTCCAATTATTTCTAATACCTAAGTTCTTACAAACAATCTAAGCAAAGCCATTTTTCTTTTTAATTTCTGAAAGAAAAATAAAACTTGGATGATGGAGTCTGCAGATCTCCTTTAACTGAGGAACTGCAGAGGGGCCACACACACCTCTACAGTTCCACACCATTGTCTTCATTTATCTTTTTGAGGCCATTTGGGGCTGGCCTCCTCCACCATAAAAGAACTTGCTTTTTACTTTTTGCAATGACTATTGATCTGAACTGTTGTCTGATCAGCTTCTTCTTCATTATCATTAGTAGTTCCAGATTCCTCTTTCCCTTTAGGTTTTTGAGAGATGGTTTGTTGTTTCATTTGTGTTGTGAAACGAGAACAATACGAATTAAAGACGAGAAAGTAAACGACACAAGATTTACGTGGTTCGGCAATGTGCCTACGTCCACGGCGGAGCAGTGATCTTATTATTCACAAGTTATCCCAAATACATCAATACACAATGTATCTCCGCTCGCTTCGCTCGCTCCGCTCCGCTTGTAGGCATCGGCCTGCCTCCTTCCTTTGTCAATATATGAGCCATATCAACAATTTGGTAGGTGGTTGAGGTTTTCTTTTCCAGCTCTTACCACGGCCTTAGATTTCAACTGGCTGGGAGGAATTATTCAGTGATAGAATTGGTGAGGGGTTGATGTTGGAGATTGAGGATTTGTAGCTGGGAATTATGTGCCCATGTCTATGGGGAAATAGCTGGCTTGTTAGATGATATATTAGTTAATAGTAACCGATTTGGTGGATGAGAAGATGGTTCAAGAGGAGTTGTTAGGGAGACTGCAGATTGTGGCATGTGTGTTTGGGTCTTAGGTTGTTCTTGTGAGAAAGGTTGGGTTTGATTGCTCTGATGTGTGGAGGATGGGTTTGAGGTTGTTCGAGAGGGGGTTTATGAGGGATTAGGGGAAGAGGAGAAGAATAAATCAGAGGCTTTCAACCAATCTCCAAATAGCCCTTCAGTTAAGGATCCCTTTGATATATCATCAGTTTTTTTTGCACACCCTCTATCCAGATGACCAATACAACCGCAGTAAAAGCAAGAACTTGCTAATCTTTCATACCTGAAGTGGACTTGGATTTTCTTTTCCCCATTTGAATATTTGTTCATCTAAGAAGTGGTTGATTCACAACTAAAGCCACTAGGATTCTGATGCATTTACCAGCTAGGTTTCCTCCATGAGGAACACGTAGATCCTTTGCCCTTTTGAAGATTTTGCGTATCTTCAATCAAACTTCTACTGAAATCCAGTGGAGAGGTATGTTCCATGCTTGAACCCAGAATTCAAGTTCTTGGAAGCACGGTGTTCGGCTAATAGCTCTTCAGTCCAATCTTTAGGATTAAGAATTGGTTTTCGACCGTCCAATTTGGCCCTTTACTGACCTTTAGTTTGTCTGCATTTTTAGACATAATGAACTTAGAAAAATGAGGGCTAATCTCCCGAACTGCCGCTGTAGATTTTATCTGCCACATCTGGATGATAGCTCGTCTAATTCTTATTATGTTTGCCCTTTTTGTCTGAATTATCTTCCCTAGTAGAATTCTGCTACATTCCTCAGCACTGAGAATAATATCTTCAGAATCGA
This sequence comes from Striga asiatica, assembly GCA_008636005.1. Lineage (NCBI taxonomy): Eukaryota > Viridiplantae > Streptophyta > Magnoliopsida > Lamiales > Orobanchaceae > Striga > Striga asiatica. The sequence goes on along the minus strand of BKCP01008848.1, from coordinate 1,447,126 downwards.
AAGGTATTACTGAATTTTCTTTGTCTGAAAATTGAACAGATTCAAGCTTGAAGGCAACACAGAAAGGAAACACTAGTGGAATAGAATAAATCTAGGAGGACCTGAAACACAGAAAGGAAACACACCGAAAAGCCAACCAAAAGGAAAACATAATCTATGGTTTAAGGAAAAACAAAATCTAGGAAAAGCAAACCAATTTTTTTCTAGGAAACTGCTCCGTTTAGGTGTTCAGCTCTCGACTAGTTCTGATTTTCATAATTATAGCTACCATGTTTTCATGTTGTCTGTTTTATTTGCTATAAATGTCATCTAATAAGTCTAATTATAACTAAAATATTTTTATTTCTTGCTATGTTTCGGATTGTGTTGTGTTCGTCTTTTCTCCACAGTCGTGTTCAAATTTGATATCGTTGAACCATGTCATCTCTAGTGATAACAAATCATATCTTCCATCCAGTTTAATTGTGCAAATTTTATTTTAGAAATGAGGCGAACAATAATATGAAATAATATATATATATATATATATATATATATATATATATACATATATATGGGGCGGATAAAATGGGACCAGCTCTTAAAATGCGCTCAGCTCTTAAAATGGGACCAGCTCTTAGCAACTACAGACAACTAACCTAGAAACTACAGAAAATAACCTAGCAACTACAGAGAACTAACCTAGCTACTACTAACCTAGCAACTACAGAGAACTAACCTAGGAACTACTAACTTAGCAACTACAGAGAACTAACCTAGCAACAACAGAAAACTAACCTAGCAACAACAGACAACTAACCTAGCAACTACTTAGAACTAACTTAGCAACAAGATAGAATTAACCGAGCAACAACAGACAACTAACCTAGCAACTAGACATAACCTAGCAACTTAAGACAGAGACTAAAAATATCAAATGCTCTCCCTTCTCTCTAACTTTCTCTCTCTAGGTTTTCTCTTCCCCCCTTCCACCCTCAATCACCACATCTCTTCAACCTCAGCCACTACTCCTGACTAGCCGGCGCTGCGGCGGCCTACCCGGCCTCCTGGGACACCTCACCTTTCCCTTCTTATTATCCATTTTTTTTATCCTACTAGTCCTCTAAGTTTTTTCAGTTTTTGCCTAATCATGTCTCATTCGGCCAATTCACAGGCCAACAAACAGAGTTCACCTCCCAGGCAAGCTTCGGAGTTGGAGCTCCTCATCTCTCAGCCGGAGTTCCGAGAGACTATTTTGGATACCCGAGCAAAACCATGTCCAATTGTCAAAATAATGGACATCCCTTGGGACAACAAATCACCTCTATATCTGGGCCCAACCCACCTGCTCAAGTCGTCCCTCTCATTGTTTCAAACTCAGCACACATTAAATCCTACTCAGCCCCAATAATTTCGATCCACCCCTCAACACACCAGGCCCAACCCCTGGGCCCAACTGATCCCATAACCCCCCAACATAACGACCAACCCTCTCATCTTAGCCCCTTTCTGGGCCTCCCCTTTTATGGGTCCAATCTACCCATCAAACCTCAATCTCACCACAACTTAACTCAACCAACCTCTCAGCCCATCGAGCCTGCCACACGCCAACAGACTCTGCCCCGAACTCTTTCTGAACCCGTTGCTGCTGCCACACAACATCAAATGACGGGAGTCGTTCACCGGCCACTCGCCGGCGCCGAAGCTGTCTCGACCACCGGAATTTCACACACGACCGACAATCCATCTGGGGCTACCCCAGAATTGACTTTGACGACCGAAATTCTCGGAGCCCGACCAAAATCTCCTTCCACGACTGACTACCTTGCCGGAGTAGCCGCTTTTGGTGCCAAAAAATCTGAAACGGCCGTAGCTTACGCGCGAAAAGACAGCGTGGTTGCTTCGGATCCATGCTCGGAATCCGCGGCCAAACATACCGGACAACCCCCAAACGGGATGCCACCGATGGGCCCACCCACGGCTAACCTCGCTGCAGCCAGGTCTCTTCCAGGCACATCCACTGGCCCGCTTTCCTTCCGGAAAGCTATTACGGGAAGAAGGGATGGCGGCACGGGCGCCCCGCGGCCGACGGCTAAAGATTTCATCTTTGACGGGGGATACGAGCATGCCTGTGGGACCATTATTCGATCGGAGGGAAACAAGGTGAAGGCCCGATTCACTCAAGCCGAATCTGAAGGCCTGGCCAGTAAGTTAGCTAACACCCTGGTTTTTAAGTTTACTTATGCTATCCTGCCCCCCGAGATATATCTGCTGGATTAGGTAAACTGGGTTTTAAGGGTAGAGTGTCGTCTAAGTGGTATAACTTTAACCACCTCCTAGTCTCTTTTCATCTCCCCGAGGATTACAACGAGGATTATTCTAGGTCGGAACAAATTGATAGGATCCCCCCTTTTCGTCCGCATGTCGCCCCGCGGGGCGACACAGGGGCTTACGACCTCGATTCATCTGTGTGGATGCCCAGCTAGGGTGTTCAAGTATACTGTCGGGTTTAACCCGAAGATGAAAACGCCTGTTGTCCCCGTGTGGTGCCGTCTTCCCGGCCTCCCACCCCACCTTTACGATCGTGCTTCCATCACTACGCTTGGTAAGTGTATTGGACAGCCGATTCGTATTGACGCCCTGATGGCCATTCAGTCGAGGGCTAACATGGCGCGATTTTGTGTAGAGATAGACCTCAGAGTTGAGCCCGTCCATGAGATTGAGATTGAGCAGGGCTCGGAGACAATTGCTCAGCGGGTGATCTATGAGAAGATCCCCGCATTCTGCAATTTGTGCAGTCATGTGGGTCATATTGCGGCTGATTACTACACTAGTGGCAATAAGCCACGGCCCACACTTCTGCAGCGCCACCGTGCGACTCAACCGGGGCCCTCCACCGGCCGGAGGGACCCGAAGAGAAAGGGCAAAAGCCCACTCCGCGTGCCCGAGACCCCAAATGGGTCTAAGGATAAGGGCAAGGTTGTGATTGACGCCATTGCCCAAACTGGGAAGGATGCTCATCCTAACCAGCCTAAGCAGTTGGCCATAGTTGGGCCCAAGCCCAAGTCCACGGGCTTTCTTCCCAGACAGACCTTACAGTCGGCCTTCAAGGCCAACCACTCGTACTTTGCTATTCTCTCCCCTGAGGCAGAGAATGAGGTTGTGCCTTCCACCAGTGGCCCACCTAGGATTACGGAACTTACGCTTCTTGATGATGACGACCTCCTTGTAGACGATATGGACCAACCGGACGCCTCGTCCAGGGGCGAGTCCATCCACTTATCTGATGACAGTGCGCGCGATGCTGGTCCTTTGACTGTGCATGTAGCTTAGCCCGGACCGCTCTCTGGACTTGAGGGCCACTGTCGTCACCGCTCCCCTGAAAGGGGATGAGTCGGCTAATCTCCTCCTTGCTGAGAGTGGGAGCTCGGCTGAGCATATAGCCAGCCCCCATCCTCCCTCTGGCGGCGAGCACCTGAGTGTTCCGCCTGCTGGATCCTCTCTTTCACCCATCCCCGAGCAGACATGCGGTCTTAACCGCACCCAGCATGATGTCTCGTGCGAGAGCTTCGCCTCTAGTGCCTTCGTTCAATATGACAGACATGAGACAGCCCCGAAGATGGGACAACCCGCTAGTGCCGCGCTAGGTCAGACTGCCCAGCCAGACGACACACAGGCCATGAGCACCTACCGAGGCAAGCAGTCCACGAGGACCAGAGTCACGCAGCGCACGACACGACGAACGGTCTCCCCTGCTATTCGATCCTTCCGCCACATTTCTTCTTTAGGTGTCCCAACTCAGCCTCGCCACAAGCAAACTATGTCCGGTGGCTCTTGCGACCGTTGACATGTCTATCACATCCTGACTTGGAATGGCCGTGGCCTGGCGAATAGGGCTACTCTCTCTCACCTCCATTCTCTCATTCGTGATCACAGACTCGATTTTGTTGGCTTTATTGAGCCGATGATTCGCACCCCTTTTTTTGACTACTACTCGCGTCGCCTTGGCTTCCACTCGGGCGTGGGTAATATTTCGCATAAGATCTGGTTCTTTCACTCGCGTGACTACACTTGTCGAGTCCTCCGTGACACCGATCAGGTGCTTCACGTTGAGCTTTCCGCTGCCCACCTCTCAGAGCCCATCTTTCACACCTTGGTTTATGCCAAGTGTACTAGGGTCGGACGATATGATCTTTGGGACACCCTGCGTGAGATTGCCGAGAGTATGGAGAGATTGCCATGGATGGTTAGTGGCGATTTCAACATCTTTCTGCATCCCAATGAGTGTGTGGGTGGCCTTTCGGACTGGTCACGGGAGATGTGGGATTTTGCTCAGGCGGTGGCGGACTGTCAGTTAATTGACGCTGGATGTGATGGTGAGCCCTTCGCGTGGGTGAGGGACGGACTCAAAGAGAGGCTAGACCGTGCCTTGGTTTCTGAGGCGTGGGCGAAGGTGTTTGCGGTTACGACCATCACACACCTTACTCGATTTGGATCTGACCATTCACCCCTTCTCATCCGGTGCCAATTTTCGAGCACCCCCTGCCGCTCTTCATTTAGGTTCCAGAAAATGTGGGTTTGCCACCACTCATTCCACGACACTGTCAGGGATTCCTGGCTTCAGCCGACTGGGCTCTTCGGGATGCGCAATCTCGAGGTGAAGCTCGGCAGACTGCGGCGTCGGTTGAGACAATGGAACTGGAATGTTTTTGGAAACCTTCATTAGCGCCTTTCTACGGCTCAGAGTGCGCACGCGACGGCTGAGCGGGCCTATGACCTGGACCCCACTCCGGAGAATAGGACTGCGATGCACTGCTGCCACGCCGAGTACCAGCTCCGACTCGTTATGGAGGAGGACTTCTGGAAGCAGAAGGCGGCCGTTCGCTGGGTGGCCGAGGGCGGGCGGAATACTAGGTTCTTCCAGGGCTACGTTAGGCAGAAGCGTGCTAAGTCGTACATTCATAGTATCGAGGCTGATGGGTCATCCCTGACCCAAGAGGCTCATATTCGGGAGTCCGCTGTTGCTCACTTCCAGACCCTCTTCACCTCTGACAGAGGGTCCCTCGTGGCCCCGACCGCTTCTCTTTTTCCAACTATCCTTCCTTCGGTCGATCTCCTTGGCCTCTGTGAGATCCCGAGTAGGGAGGAGGTTAGGGATGCTGTCTTCGGGATTGATCCCAACAGCGTTTCTGGCCCGGATGGTTTCTCCTCTCTCTTCTACCAGGTCTGCTGGGTTTTAGTCGAGACTAACGTCGAGGAGGCAATGTTGGATTTTTTCTCCGGTCACCAGATGCCGGATTCCTTCATGTCTACCTCTTTCGTCTTGATCCCCAAAAGACCCAACCCCAGCTCTTGGTCCGATTACAGGCCCATTAGCCTGTGTAACGTGACCAACAAGCTCATTTCGAAGATTCTTAACAGCCGCCTTTCACCCCTTCTCCCCTCTTTCATCTCTCCGAACTAGAGTGGCTTCGTCAAGGATCGGGTCATTAGTGATAACATTCTTCTGTCCCAGGAGATGATCCACGACATCTCCCGTGCGGACTGGAAGCGGGCTCCGAATATCGCTCTGAAGCTAGACATGGCTAAGGCGTATGATAGGGTTGAGTGGTCGTTTCTTAGGGAGGCACTGGCTAGGATGGGATTTCCTGAGCGTTGGATTAGTTTTGTGGAGGCGTGTGTGGAGCATTGCACATTCTTAGTTCTGGTTAATGGCAGCCCACCGACTTTTTTCCCTTCTCTAGAGGCCTTAGACAGGGCGACCCCCTTTCCCCTTCCCTTTTCGTTCTTGCGGCGGACTACCTCTCTCACTGTCTTGACGGATTTATCCGCGACTCTCCTCACATAACCTATAGCACACCTGGCTATGGTCCTCCCATCTCTCACATCTCTTATGCGGATGACATCATCATCTTCACCCGGGCGGATGATGATGGACTGGTCGAGCTTATGCGCCTTCTAGAGCACTATGGCTCGGTAACCGGTCAGCTGGTCAGTGTTCAGAAGAGAACCTTCACCCTCTCCTCTTCCAGCGCAGACAGGTGGGCTCAGCGGGTCCACGACATTACTGGCTTTGCGCGTGGCGACCTTCCCATTACCTACCTTGGTGTCCCTTTATATAAGGGCAACCTCACGAGAGCGCTCTTTGTGGGCGTTAGGCAGAGGATGATTGACAGGATCTCTGGTTGGTCGCATAGACATCTTTCTTTCGGTGGACGTCTTGTGCTGATCAAGAGCACTCTTAGCTCTCTTCCGATTCACTTGCTTATGGTCCTCGACCCCCCTAGGTCTACTCTTGACGATATTGACCAGATTATGGCTCGTTATTTCTGGGGTTACGAGGACGGTTCTGGGAGGGGGAGACGTACCCACTGGGTGAGTTGGGACTCTATCTGCCGCCCCCTCCCTGAGGGTGGCCTTGGCATCCGCCGCCTCAGGGACATTGTTACAGCTTTCTCCTACAAGCTGTGGTGGCACTTCAGGGAGGGAAAGTCGCTTTGGGCTCAGTACCTTCACGGCAAGTACTGCCCTAGACGTGCCAACCACCCTTGTTGGGTGACGGTAGTTGATCATGATAGCAGACAGTGGCGGCGCCTCACTAAGGTCGGTAGGCGCGCCCAGGATCACATCTTCTGGGTTCTGGGCGAGGGCGAGGTTAGTTTCTGGGATGAGTGGTGGGTAGGTGATAGGCCATTATCTAGGGATAGGCAGGTGTCGCACTCCCCCTACCTGCTTGTGAGCGACCTTTGGTCGGATGGGTCGTGGGATTGGGGGAAGCTAGATAGGGAGTTGGGCTCTGGTGCGGGTTTTAGCGAGCATTTATTAGATCAGATCCAGCAGATCCCCATCTCGGGGGACGGTTCGGATGGCATGAGGTGGAGACTTACATCATCGGGTGTGTTTTCTACTACCTCGGCTTGGGAGCAGATCAGGCTGAGAGATCGGCCTAATCTTCCCTTCGAGGCCATCTGGAGCGACCTTTTCTCACAGAGCACACACCTTAGACACGTGGGCATCCTCATTCCTTGTCTGATCCTTTGGTTCACCTGGACAGAGAGGAATAGTGCGAAGCATAGGGATATTACCTTTTTGTTTTCTCACATTGTTTTGCAGGTAGAGAGACACATTTCACTCCTCATAGCATTGGGCAGGCCCACGGCCCGAGACTGGACAAATTGCACGCCGCCACACCGTTATATGGTGGCCCCCCCCACCGCCTGTTCGTCCTCCTCGGGCCAGAGCTGTTGTTTGGCTTCGACCTGACTCTCCGTGGGTCAAGCTGAACACTGATGCCTCTTTTGATCGCCACACCGAAGTTGTCGGAGGAGGAGGCTTGATCCGGGACCACAGCGGTGCCCTCATCACTGCCTTCCACGCGCCCTTTCAGGCCTCCTCGAGCTACGATGCAGAGATTCAGGCATTACAGATCTGCCTTCAGATTGTTGTCCACCTCTCTAGCCATATTTGGATCGAGCTAGACGCTGCGGCTGTCGCCACTCTCTTGACTTCGGGCCACCAGGGCTCGTGGCAGATTCAGCACCCGCTTATGCGTATTAGAGCGCTACTCCGGTCTGTCCATCACAGGATCACGCACATTTTCCGTGAGGGGAACAGACCTGCGGACTACCTCGCCAGCCTTGGCGCCACCGCACCAGACTCCCATACGTTTCAGATCGACACTGCTCCACTCTGACTTCTCACGCTAGTACGGATGGACCAGCATGGATATCGATCTTTCCGCTTTCAGTAGATTAGGTTTTTTTGTTTTCTTTAGATTAGACTTTTGCTTCCGGGCACCTGTTAGCCCGATGACAGACTTTGTTTTATTTTCCTTTTTTGGTTTTTCTTTTGTTGTTTTTGTTTTGCTTGTCAGACTTTGCAGACTGTAGTATGTTGATATTTTGGGCCCCAGTTTTGGGGTTTTGATCATGCACAGGTTGGGGATCCGGCCCAATCCCCCGCCCTTCCGGGGCGTTGTTTAAAAACAAGACATAACTAACCTAGCAACAAATAGAAATAACCTAGCAACTAGACACAACTAACCTAGTAACATCAGACAACTAACCTAGCAACTACTAACCTAACAACTACAGAGAACTAATCTAGCAACTACTTAGAATTAACTTAGCAACAGGACTTGAGTGGTGTAGTAGAAAAAAAATTATGCTCTCCCTTCTCTCTACATTTCTCTCACTAGATTTCATCCCTTCTACCTTCAACCCTCGTCTCACTGCCACCACCACCACCACCTCCACTGCCGTCTAGCCCCTCCTTCGCTGCCGCCGGCGGCCCACCGCCGGGCCGCCGGGCTTCTCTTCACTTTTATTTTTTATTTTACCCTCCCCGCTATCATCTATGGACCCAAACCGCAGCCCTGTACCGCAACCGCCGCCATCTTCCTCCCTAGAACTGCCCAGCATCCCGCCGGATTTTCTTCACTTTCTCCATCGGCCAGACATTCAACAAGCTTTTCTGGCTTTTCTCGAAAAAGGCTCAACAAAATTGTCGGGAAATGGAGAAATTAGAGATGTAGAAGACGGTGAAATAACTGATAACAAACACAGCGGCTCCAAAAATGGGGCTAAGGAAACACCGACTGAGCGCGGGTCTCGGCCTCCGTCGATGGAACAAGGCTCACCGGTCATGTCGAAAAAAGGGTCGTCGGACAAATCGCGCTCCGCCGCCGCCACCACTCCTTTGACGTCTGAGAACAGAAGATCCAATTCTGATAACAGGGATCCAACTATGGCCCTCGGGACACTTTCTCCGGCGGCGCATTTGGGTTCATCGAGAAGGACGACACACGCCGCTATTCCTCCAATTCTGACCGAACAACTCCAGCCCCCAGCTCAACCTTTACGACAACTGGTAGGGTTGGAAGAAACGAGCTGTAAAATGGACTCTCCCCAACCTCTGGATCCATCTTTGGGAAATGGCCCTTTGGGCCAAGTAAATCTTGGGCCCAATAAAACCCCTCAACCCAATGGTTCCCAGCCCACCACCCTTCAACCCATCCCCCTACCCTCTCAGTCCCAGCCCAACCTCGACACCTTCCAGCTTCAGCCCGCTAACCCACAGTCTCTCTCTCAAACCGATGCTAATCAGCAGGTCACCTCCTCCGACTGCAACCTTCCGACAGGCGCCAACCACCTCCTCGCCGGCGCCGGCGCCGGCGCCGGCGAAGGCTTGACCACCGGAAAATCAGAAAATGACGGCAACCCATCCGGAATTGTCCGTAAATTGATTCTTACGGCCGGAATTCTCGGACCCCGACCATTGTCACCTTCCCCGACCAATCAATATGCCGGAATAGCCACCCTTGCTGCCGGAGAATCTGAACCGGACTTTTTGTATGTGCGTGAGGATGGCGTGACTTTTGCGTGCCCAAAAACGACGCCATCGGCCCAATTTACCGGACCCTCCCCGAACGGGCCCCCTCCGACGACCGCCTCCACGGTCAAACCCGCTGAAACCGGGGACCATCCGGGCACCTCCACGGGCCCACTTTCCTTCCGGGAGGCTATAACGGGGAGGAGAGATGGCGGCACGGGCGCCTCGCGGCCGACACCCAAGGACTTTACCTTTGACGGGAATTACGAGCATGCTTGCGGGACCATTATCCGCTCGGAGGAGAACAAAGTCAAGGCCCGATTCACCGACGCCGAATCTGTCGCTCTCGCAGGTAAACTAGCTAACACCCTGGTCTTTAAGTTTTCATATGCTATCCCCGCTCCCCGAGAAATATCTGCTGGGTTAGGAAAACTGGGCTTTAAGGGTAGAGTGTCGTCGAAGTGGTACAATTTCAACCACCTTCTAGTCTCGTTTCACCTTCCCGAGGATTATAATGAGGTCTGGCTTAAGACCTCGATTCATTTGTTTGGATGCCCAGCTAGGGTGTTCAAATATTATGCCGGGTTCAACCCGAAGAAGGAGGCGCCGGTCGTCCCCGTGTGGTGCCGCCTTCCCGGCCTCCCACCCCATCTTTATGACCGTGCTGCCATCACTACACTAGCTAAGTGTATTGGGCAGCCGATTCGTATCGACGCCCCGACGGCCCTTCAGACGAGGGCTAACGTGGCGCGATTTTGCGTCGAGATAGATTTGAGAGCTGAGCTCGTTCATGAGATTGAGATTGAACAGGGTTCGGAGTCTCTTGTTCAGCGGGTGATCTATGAGAAGATCCCCGCGTTCTGCACCTCGTGCAGCCACGTGGGTCATGTTGCGGCCATATTGCTACATCAGTGGCAATAAGCCACGGCCCGCTATCTCGCAGCGCCACTGCGCGACTCAGCGGGGGCCCTCCACCAGCCGGAGGGACTCGAAGGGAAAGGGCAAAAGCCCTCTTCGCGAGCCCGAGACCCCGAAGGGGTCTAAGGATAAGGGCAAGGCTGTGATTGTTGATACTGCCCAAACTGGGAAGGATGCCCATCCTAACCAGCCTAAGCAGTTGGCCTTAGTGGGTCCCAAGCCCAAGTCCACGGGCTTTCTTCCTAGACAGACCTTACAGACGGCTTTCAAGGCCAATCACTCCTACTTTGCTATTCTCTCCCCT
>BKCP01008848.1:1411563-1430671 GCA_008636005.1 Striga asiatica | reverse complement strand
TATATATATATATATATATATATATATATATATAATTGCTAGCAAAGCAATTAATAAAACCTCAATAATTTCTCTCCAAAAGACGTTACAATTCTATTTTTTTTTTCTATATTCTATAAAGAGAGACAAATAATTTAATGTAAAAAAATTTTGGTTCCCACTCTTTATTTAGGGTAATTATGACAAAAACTGTTGCATTTTATATTAATCAAATAATAATTATAGATATTTTTAGCTACTCTATTATATAATAATTATTATTAAAACTAACAAAGTATATTTACACTGAAATTACGAAAATATAAACAATTATATAGTAAATTTTTTAATCAAATTTTTTATTTTAAAATTAATATTATAGTTTATTATCTCATTATGTGGTTATCTTTAGGTAAATTAATTGTTGTTAATGATATAACCAAACCCTTTAAAATAATAATTTTTTTTCAACTGATTAATTGGTCATGATTTCTCAAAATTATAAAACATACATTATTCACAACCTTTTTATCCAATCAATATAGTGTTTCATATGCTGCTAAATAGTTTTGTACTGTTTATTTTTACTAATTTCAAAATTTTAAAATATATTATCATTATATAACTTATAATTTTAATATTATATTTGTACATGTATACAAGATCGAATACTAGTATAAATGGTCGTGGGCCATACAAATTAAATTAGCATGTTATTATGAATAATTCCAATGTTTGGCAACCGCTAATATTTGCCGCCGATCGGTAGTATAAGTTACCATTTAATATGTGTTGGTCATTTTTCAATGATTGCTGTTATTTCCATTGGCACCTTTGAAGATTTTGAAAATTCTTGATAGAATTTTTCAACCATTTTCATTTCTGCGTTTGTGGATATGGATAAAAGCACGGGTAGAAAAACTTGGCTCATCAAAAATTTGATTTTTTCTAGACAATAAATCTAAGGGGCCATTCGAATTAGATCTGAACACTTGTCCCCTCTCGATAGAATTTTTCCTATTGATAGAAAAGTCCCAAATTTTGGTAAAAACCTAATCCTCTAATCCGCGTGCCTTCTCCCAGCAGGGCCTTCGGGCCACCGGATGACGGTGTCCTCCGAGCAGTGCGGTCGAACTCAGAGACGTCGGAAGTGACGGCGATCTTTTCATCGGGCGAGATGGCGGGTCTTCCCCTTGGGTTTCTCCTTCTTGCAGGTTGGTAAGGTCGGTCAGGGTTCGACGTTTTTCTCGAAGTCTAGGTGGTGGTGGACTGCCGGCGTGACTGTGAGTGAAGGCTGTGGCTCCTTTTATTCCCTCGGAGGTAGGCGGGGTGGTAGTCGGGGCTGAGATCAGGGCGGTTTCACTCTTCTCCCTTCTCCCGTTTTGCTATGCTTTTGGGGCCTTTGGGTTGTGTTAGCGGAGTCGGCTCGGGTCTGTGTGGGTCTTGTGTCCTGGACCTGAGTTGTCGGGTCTGGGGAGGTGGAGTATGTTGTGGATCTCTGGTTGCGGGTCTTGAGTCTGTCTACCCGGGCGAGGGTTCGGGTTCTTTAGTCTCAAATTTGGTTAGGCAATTTATCTACAGTTTCTGGATTTGCGGTTTGGACCGGGTCTTGTCCGTGTGGGTAGTTGGCCTTAGGTGTCGGCGGCGTTGGTGTTCGGTTTGTCTTCATTGCTGTGGGGAGGGCTTGAGTGTTAGTTGTTTTGTGTTCTTTTTGTTGTGTTTGTGTTGTGTAGTTAGTGTTGCTTTGTTTTAGGTTTTTTTGTTGTGTGGTGTTAGTATTGTTTGTGTGCGTCAGTGTTTTTTTCTCCTCTTTAGGAGTATGAATTCTCCCGTTGGGGAGTGCGTATTCCTCATTAGCGGGGTTTTTAGTTTTTGTGTGTTTTGTAGTGTGCTATGATTTAGGCTACATTTGGTGGTAGACCTCCCTTTTTTCGGTTAGTGAACCGGTTGTAATTTCGTGTTCATTTATAAAATTTATCATTTAAAAAAAATAAAAAATAAAAAATCTAAGGCGCCAGGATATGATTATTATCCCAACATCAATATGAACCTAATAAATGAGTTTACAAGAGCATATGTGAATTTTTAATTAAATTACTCAATCCACAAACTTACCAAACGACTGATTTCTTTATGGATGAATAATTATCCCAAGGATTTTCACGATCCACATAAGCTCCACAAACGTGCCTTTTGAAATTGATTCCTTGCGGAGAAAATTTAATTAGCCTCATAACTTTGGACGTATCAAAGTAATCTCCTCATAATTCAATTAACCGACAATAGTTTGTAAAGTAAAAATCGATTTTGGCTTACAACTTAATTGGACATGTTTGCATAACGTGACAATAATTTTCTGATAGACAGTATTCTTTTTCAGAAAATTTGGTTATCCCTTTAGAAAAAGTCCCTCTCTATCTAGAGTATTCTCGTTCCATTGTTTTGGATATGGTTCTTGTCTCTAGGTTTGGAGTGTTCCTTGATCTGCCGTATATGTTGGCTTTGTACCCTTTATTCCTCTCGGTGTCTATCTGTTTTGCGATCTATTAGGGCTTTCGTGGGTGGGTTTTTTAGGGTTTGTTCTGTTTATACATTGGTGCTAATTTAAGGTTTTTTCTTGCAGAGTTGGTAAATTTCTGAAGCATCTACAGCCTTAGTGAGAGCCTGATTAATCCTAAAGATGGATCCCGATATTATCGACAAGCTCCGAAAATTTGAGCTATCAGATAAGGAGAAATCGGGAATTGTGTTGTCCGAAGAAGATGCTGAACCAGGGGTTACGAAATGTGAAAGGAGTCTAATCGGTAAAGTAGTGGGAGAAAAACGAGCCAATCTGGGAGGGCTTAAAACTACAATGGGTATTGTATGAAGGACCCAAAAACCCTTTTTCGTTAGAGTGTTGGGACTGAACCTATTTCAATTTCTGTTTCAAGATGAGGAGGACAAAGTAAAGGTGTTGAAAGGAAGAGCATGGTCACTTGATGGACAGTACCTGCTGTTTAAAGAATGGAAGAAAAACGAGGTGGATTTCAAGAAAGAGGAGCTAAATGTGGAGTTGTGGGTTCAAATCCATAATCTCCCAATACATTGGATTTCTGAAGAAATAGGTGTGAAAGTGGGAAAGCTCTTTAGCAAAGTTAGTGATGTCCATATTCTTGGGGTTGGAGGTTTAAATGGAAGAATGGTGAAAATCCTTGCAGAAATAAACCTGGCAGAACCCATTATGAGAGGCACTATGTTGAAATTGGGGCAGGAGAAACAGTGGATTGATTCCAGGTATGAGAACCTGTTAACCTTCTGTTTCTATTACGGTAAAATAGGACATAATGACAGGCAATGTGAAATGAAGAAATCTGATGTTCAAAGGGGTGTGTTAAAGACTAGTCAATTTGGGGATTGGTTGAAAGGCATATCTGGGGGTTCTAATGAGTCTAGGGAAATTAGGTCTTCTAGCCCTAATAGTGTCAAGATAAATACTGCTTCTAGTCAAGCTAAAAAACATGTGGGTATGAATAAGAGTCCTAATATAGAAGAAGATCAGGTTGGTGCTAGTCTTAGTCTAGTTAGGAATCATGTAGAAAATCAGGAAAATGAAAATGAGCTTAACAAGGTAGTGTCTAGTGCAGTGCCTATAGTTCCTTCACCACCCACAGTGGAGAAGAGTGTAGATGTGAATAATGTGTCTGTCTTAGAAAAAATGGATCTTGATGTGAGGAGTGATCAAGGTGGCCTCACCACTCTTGTCAATATGCATGTCCAACAATGTCATGATCCATTGCCTGCTCTTAAGAAACCTAAAACTTTTGTGAGGATAAACAGAAATCAAGTTTCTGAAGGGAAAGAAGAATCTTCTATCCCCATACCTGTTTCTAATGTGGATCAATCTGTTTTTGTGAATCTTAAAAGAAAATCTGTTGATAAATTAGAAGTTGAGGCTAGTTAAAGTGTTTCTGAATCAAAAAAGCAAAAACTTTCTGAAATCCTATCTGAAAATTTGGTGGAGGCAACCAGCCTTAACTGGTCCCAAAGTTTAAAACGAGTTTTGGCGTGGAATTGTAGAGGTTTTGGAGGACCCTCTACAATTTTCCAGTTGAAGGCTCAGAAAAGAGTCTATCTCCCAAATTTTATATTTTTGTCTGAAACCAGGAAGAAAGCTGCTTTTGTTGAAACCGTTTGTAAAAATTTAAAAGTTGACAATAGGTGGGTAGTTGTTAATCCTGTAGGTAATAGCGGTAGTCTTTTGTTGTGTTGGGAGTCTTGTATTTCTGTTCTTGAAGTTGTGCAAAATCAATTCTGGCTGGAAGTGTGTTTTTTAAGGGATGGGGAGAGTGAGAAGATGTGGGCTACTTTTGTTTATGCTAGTGTGGATTCAACTGAGAGACAAAATCAGTGGAATATGTTGATTAGGCATCACTTAAGGTGGGGAAGTCTGTGGTTTATTGCAGGAGATTTTAATGACATTTTAAATAATAGTGAGAAGAATGGAGGTTTGGTCAGGGGGAGGCTAGTTTTCATAATTTTAGGAGATTCACTGAGGTTTTAAATCTAATGGATTGACCTGGTATAGGTCACCCTTTTACCTGGACTAATAATAGGGCAGGTGGTCAATTTGTTGAAGAAAAATTAGATAGGGTCTTTTTGTCTCCAGATTGGTTTTTGCTTTTCCAAAACACATCAGTGTTACATATCCCTTTAATTTCTTCTGATCATTGCCTGTCATTAATGGACACTGAGACTGAAGGGAAAAGATCAAAGAAGCGGTTTTTCTTTGATAGTAAATGGGTAAAGGCTGCAGGTTTTGAGGAATGTGTGAAAAAGGCATGGGATGTGAATGTTACAGGGCAAGAAATGTATAAATTTCTGAAAAAAATGAGGCAGGTAAGGGGTGGGTTGCTGAGATGGGCAGCCTTGCAATCTACAAACTCTGCAAAAATGATTGAGGAGTGCAATGCAAAGTTGGCAGTAATGGGGGTGCAAGGAGGACAAAGAGATTGGTGTGAGTGGAAGGAGTGCAAAGATAAAGTAAATCAGGCATACAAAGAAGAGGAAGTGTTTTAGAAACAGAAATCAAGAATAAGATGGCTCAATGAGGGTGATAGAAACACAAGCTTCTTTCAAGCTTGTGTTAAGCAGAGAAGGAGAGGAAATAGCCTAGATCATCATCTGAAAAGAAATGGGGAAAGGTGCAGAAACTCAGAGGAATCATTTACAGGAATTGTGGAATTCTTCAATCAGTTGTTTAGTTCTGAAAACCCAAGATGTGATACTCTGTGGGCTATGGATCCTAGCAAGGCACCAGATATTGATGGATTCTCTCCTTTTTTTTTTCAGCATGCTTGGCCTATTATTAAAAAAGATCTGTGTGAGGCTGTTTCTAATTTCTTCACTTCGTCTTGCATTCCTAAAGCCACAAACCATACTGTTATTACCCTCATACCCAAAGTTAAAAACCCTCAGAAAGTTTCAGATTTTAGGCCCATCAGCTTGTGTACTATAACTTATAGATTGATAGCAAAGATTCTAGCAAATAGGCTGAAGAATGTCCTACATGTGTGCATATCCCAATCACAAGCTGCTTTGTGCCAGATAGGCAAATTTTGGATAATATTATTATAGCTATGAGTGTATCCACTTCCTTAAAACCAATTCCAAAGGAAAAAAATGTTTCATGGCCCTCAAGCTTGATATGGCAAAAGCCTATGATAGAGTGGAGTGGAGCTTTTTGATTAAAGTCTGTAGACAGATGGGTGTGAGTGATATTTTTCTAGCCTGGGTTTGGTCTTGCCTTAGTTCTTCATCTTTTTCCTTTAATATTAATGGCCAAGCTATGGGTAGTGTTTTGCCTTCTAGGGGGTTGAGACAAGGAGACCCAATTTCACCATATTTGTTTATCATTGTGACTGAAGCTTTCTCTAACCTCATCAAACAAGCTATTTTGTTTTCATCTTCCAAAGGGCTGCAGATTAGTAAACATTCCCCTATTATCTCTCACTTGTTTTTTGCTGATGATTCTTTGCTTTCTTGTCAAGCTGATAAGCATCATACCTCTTTGGTTCTAAAAATCCTAAGGGATTACATTGAAGCCTCTGGACAAGCAGTAAATCTCCAAAAATCTAGCATATTTTTCTCAAGGAACACTCCTGAAACTCTGAAACTTGAAATCTCATAATTTGCATGGAATTGTGTTGGCTAAAAACTCTAGGTACCTGGGGCTACCTTTGGGTATAGGCAGAAATAAAAAAGACACTTTTTCTTTTGTTAAAGAGTGTGTGATGTTTAGAATATCAAATTGGAAGAATACTTTTCTTAGTGAGGCTGGGAGAGAGATTTTAGTGAAAACTGTGTTGAGTGCCCTTCCTATTTATGTCATGTCAGTGTTCAAAATTCCTAAGAGTGTGTATGATGGGATTTGTAAAGAAATAGCAGCTTTTTGGTGGGGAAAAAATGAAGTGGGTGGGAATAGAGTGCATTGGGCTAGTTGGAAAAAATTGGCTGAGGGTAAGTTAGAAGGAGGGATGGGTTTTAGAGAATTAGGTGATCTAAATGAGGCTCTGACGCTCAAGAAAATATAGAGGATGTTGACAAAGCCTAATACTCTCATGAGCATATTATTGGGAGGAAAATATTTAAAAAAAAATGGAAAATTCTAAAAAAGGCCAGGACTCCTGGATGTGGAAAAGCTGGCTAGATACCAGAAAGTTATTAGAAATTGGTATGGGATACCAAGTGGGGAATGGATGTTCAATCAGCATCTGGAATTCTCCTTGGCTTGCTAATGCTGAAAATTTCAAACCCCAGTGCTGTTTTGAAGAGGATAGAGCTAATCTGCACAAAGTCTCTGATTTAATGCTTGCAGGTGGAAAAGCTTGGGACAGGGAATTAATATTGCAAACTTTCAATCAAAGAGAGGCTAAGATGATCTTAAAAGTCCATATCAGTCAGACGGGACTAAAAGACAAACTCATTTGGCATACCCACAAAAAAGGTGTGTTCAATGTGAAAGAAGCTTACAAGGCAATCCAACAGAAACAAAAAGAACAAGAAGGTGGAATTGGGTCAAGCTCTGTGAATACAAGCAGTCAAAGGACATGGCACAACACCTGAAAATTGCAGGTGAAACCAAAGGTCAAGAACTTCATATGGAAATGCATGCATGGTTGGATGGGGACTGGATGTAAACTAAACTCGAAGGGTGTGAAAGTTGACCCTATTTGTTGTTGGTGTGGAAATAGCAAATATTATGTTTGTTTGATTTTTATGGACCATGTTGGTCACTTAGGAGCTTCCTCATTGGTTTGCCCTTCTTAGGCTTTCTTATTCTAGTTTTATCTAGTGTAAGGATTGTGCCTCAACCCGTTGGTTGTCGTATTGTACATGGTTTCTTGTTTTGATATAAAATTTGATGTTTGAAAAAAAAAAGACAATAATTTTCTGATCGAAATTCCAATGTCTCCAACCAAAATTGTTATAAAGTAAATTATTTTAAGAGTTACGAGAGTACTATTGATTAACTGGTATCTAACAAGACTGTTTTGATGCATTTTATAATTATGGGACTACTTGGCTATTTTTGGTAGATAAATAAGCTAGCTTATAGCTTATTTGGTTATCTTATAAGCTCCATGTATCTAAATAACCTTCGTTTGGTAGGACGAGCTTATATCATAAGCTTCTTTGGGTAGCTTTTCAAATAAGCTCGTTGAAATTTTTATTTCAACTAATTTTATCAAACATTTTTATCATATTAGCTAGCTCTTCAGATAAAAGTCATAAGCTATAAGATATAAGCTCAAAAATATTATGGAAAGTCACATTCTTCTTTTTTTTTTTTTTCGTCCTCCTCATAGTTTCTACTATTTCACAAACGAACGACTTGATCAGAAGAAAAAGTTGAGGTTCAATCTTCGACATGAATACTTTGAATGAGGCTCCCTGGAGTGCTCGCAGGATAGTGAGGGACCTATCAATATTGTACCAGTGTGGTTTATCCCGGGATATCAGTGCCCCCTTTATCCACGAATTGAGTAGGTGTTTGTTGTTCATTCTATTTTTTCGAACACTTTTTAGGTCGTTTTTAACATTTTTATTGCTTTTTGGCATAATCATACTTCAAGTGTTTCTAGGTCCCTTAAAAGGACTAGAAAGAGCAGGTCGCTCCTGCTATCGAGGTCTTCACTTGCGAAGTCCTGCCTGGGTAATCGCGAGGGGACGACCCATTAGTTTGCTTTTATCGATCTTTTTTTTGATGTACTTGTGTAAGATTTCAACCCTTTTTAGCTCGTGTTTTGGTGTATAGCTGCTTGATCATTTGTACTTACTGCTTAGCTCGTGATTTGTGGATGGTTTTTATAATATTACTCCTTGCATGCTCCAAGTATTTTACAACAAATGATATACATAAATTATCCCATATTAATCTCACATCTTTAATTTATAGTTATTATTTAATATTGTTTACCTACATCATTATTTTATAATTACTATTTAATATTATTTATCCGTGCAATGCAATGACTACGCACTAATTACAATTCTATGAGATTGAAATTATTACAATAAATTTCCAAAGTACAATTTCTTACAAAATCATTCACTTTCATAATATAATAGCATAAATGAAAACCCTATCTTTTGGTTGCAAATAAGAATTCAGCAAATATTTTAAAACCCATCCTTTTTTTTCTAAGCCATCCAAAAATTTATCGACTAAGTAAATATTATGTTTGTTTGATTTTTATGGACCATGTTGGTGTAACGCCCCGTTTTATTTTAAAGAATTTACCGAATTTATTTAATGAAAATCGAATCAGAGTTTTTTTTTCCAAGTTAAAACATTTATCGAGAAACGGGCGCTACTCATTAACAACAGCAAACAAACACATCCAATCAAATCAAATCAATGAACCTACACATGCTCGAGCTATCAAAAGGACAATCTCAATAATCATAATTTCAAAACCATTCCCAAACGACTAGCATGAAAGCAAGGTTCAAATGAAATTCAACACAGTTCGGAAAATGACGAAACAAATAATCCAAAGTGCAATAGCAAATAAATAAATATCGAGTTTATACGGAAGCATAGGTTTTCAACACATAATGACCACCATCTCGCTTGTCCTACGCCACCGCCTCCAACTCGTCTCAACCTAGAACAAAGGAAGAGAGAAGACAACAAGAAAATAATGGGGGTGAGTAACCAACTAGCTCACCATTATCGCACAGTTATCTCGTATAATTATTTTTAAAAGCAGTTTCATAGTAAAACAATATCAGTATCCGTATGCATAGAATTCATAGCCTAAACCCCCTACCCGGCCCTATCGCAAACCTCCTATGTACATACAACAACCTTCCGGATACAACGGCATGGCTGTAACTGGAAAATTTCCCCCACCCCGAACTACTCACGGATCATGGGAGTCCACCCCGAACTACTCGCGGATCATGGATGTTTTCCAGGAGACAGTGGAGATGTTTTTCCCCCCCGAAACTCACACGATTCAGGGCGTCTCCTCCCGGATACAACGGGCAGGTGACCTCTCACTGTTATGCATTCGTCAAAGGCACTATCGTTCGGGACACTTAGACTAGAGTTCTCATGCATACAATAATTTTCAAAAGAAACATTACAAGAAATAATAAATGCGATAAATATGGAATACATCATAAATGTACCCACCTGATAGCAGCAACAGTTCACAGAATCACAAATCCAGAA
The DNA here is from genome assembly GCA_008636005.1 of Striga asiatica. Taxonomy (NCBI): domain Eukaryota; kingdom Viridiplantae; phylum Streptophyta; class Magnoliopsida; order Lamiales; family Orobanchaceae; genus Striga; species Striga asiatica. The sequence continues at coordinate 1,420,971 of BKCP01008848.1, read as the reverse complement.
ACGAGGCGAGGTCAACACCTCTTAAACACCTACATTATGACAAGATCCTACAATCAGAATCTATCTCGACTTAAAACGGAAATCACAAGACAGACCTAGTCGAACTCGTTTCGACTAAGTAGTTCGTGAAGTCCTGTGGATGTTGGAACACTAAAACTCGGCTCTAAACTCAACCAAACCACATAAGGGAGTTCACACAAATCCATCCAAGGATTGACCAAGTCAACTCACATAAAAAACGAAAAAAAAGCAAGTCGATATCCAAATTTCATATAAAAATCATGTTCGGAAATAGAAATCATTTAATCGCATGAAAATAGATGGTCAAGCTACCCTATGAATTAAGCTCTGAAAATTTACCCAAATTTTTATCTCCTAGAAACATGTAAAACCACAAAGTTTCAACTTTAAACTTGAATTACACTAATTTATAAAATTCGAACAAGATATCAGCAAAATTGGAACATTAATTCATACTCGGACTTAATGAATAAATCTGAACTTGAAAATTTTACACAACAACCTACAGCAATTTAAAGTTCATGTATAAAAATGTCAGCCTTAAATAATAGCTGCTGCTATTTTTAAAAATTCATACGTGCAACAGCAGTTTATCGAATTTAAATCCAAACTGAATCAAAATAGACTCCAAAAATTCCCTTCTTTTGCATACATGATTAAACATATAAAAATTCAAACAACGTTTCTGCAGATTCAATAAATAAAATATTAACCACATCAAATCAACTCCAAAAATTCTAAAAATTTAACACAACATATATAAGTCACAGAGGCACGACATATTCGAATTGCAGCTCATTTCATTTAGGAATGAATGTTTTATGCATTTAACATTATTCTGGACAGATTACAATTTAATTATAAAGAAATAGCTACAGGCCTCTAAAAATTACGAAACTTTTACACAAGGCAGGCAATGAACAGATAACACATCCCTCAAAATTTCAAATCGTTTCGAGCAGCGAGCTATTTTTAAAAATTCAAACACCGAAACAGCGATTCACAAGCTCGACAACTTGGCAATTAAATCACAACATAAACTTTCTCGTCCGAGGCCTTTTCATAAGACCAAGGACTCGACATTGTTCCAATATCCACCGACTTACACGAATTTCGAGGTCTCGTTCGATTTTTGAGAAAATGGAAGAGATCCCGAACATACGAACACATAAAAATCACAGCATTACATATATTCGCACATATTCACCTCCATAAATTCACACATATATAACACGAGTACTTCACGAAAATGAACATTCAACGAAATAAATCACATACAAATAAAACGAGACGAAAAAACGATGAGGTACCGTTCTCGGGAATAACTCGAAAACGTCACGAACACGAACGGCTCGACGGTAAACTCGTCTCGCCGGAAAAAAAGTCTCTTCGCACGAGGAGGAGAGAGGTCGCTACTGCTGGTTCACGAGCTCGTCGGGATGGTCACCGGACGTCGCTGCTCGGAGAATTATCGAGCTCGCCGAAAAAACACAAACAGCGATCGGAGAAGACAGCTTCACGGCGCGGCGGGAAGAGGTCGCGGCGCGGCGGGACTCTGGTCGCGGCGTGGTAGTGCGACGCGGCGTGGAGGAGGTTTCAGTCGCGGCGTGATGGTGCGACGTGAAGGTTCAGCGAGTCGGAACTGCAACTTGGCCGCCGGACTGGTTCAGGGTCGCCGGAAAAAGGCCTTGCCACTGGTTCACGCGAACAGGGGCGACGGAGATGGTGATGAAGACGATCGACGAGGGTGATGATGACGAGCGTGAGGATGATGATGGTTGATGAAGGAAAATCGCGAGGATGATGAAGGAGAGATGACGATGGGACGTTGATGAAGGATGATCAAAAATCACAGAGAGAAAAGGAACAATTTGCGATCGATTTTTCTGTGAAACGAAAAAAGACAATGATGAAGAGAGAGCATTGAAAACTCAAACGTTTTGAAATGACGGGACAACATAAAACCGCGAACCAAATCATTATTTAAGAGGCTGCTACTGAACATCAGATCGAGCGAGAAATAAAGGGCTGAGATCTGATATATATATATATATATATATATATATATATATATATATATATATATTCATATTTTTAAATACACATTAATAGTTAAATATATCACAACAATCAATTAGACAATTACACATTTAGCATTTAATCACATTTGACAATTAATAAATATCATGGCAATCAAGAAAAATAAATATAAATATTATCACAAAAATAACAATAATAATAATAATAACAATAAAAATAATAATAATATACCCCAAATAATCCAAAATTAAACAGGGCATTACAGTCTACCCTCCTTAAACGATTTCCGTCCCCGGAAATCCAAAAAAAAATCATCCAACAGGACAACTGACACACGAGAGAAGCTTAAACCACTCAATTCGGATACTCCGTCCGAACCTCCCACTCTACCAAGTCACACCGCACTAGCCATGGTTATCCTGCCGGACTTTGACGAGTACCTATTCCGGACTCTCCCTGCTAGATTCGTCAATCCAGTAGGTCACCGGTACCTCATCAAAGGTAAGATTCTTCCCACATGCAGCTCGTCAAAGATCGCCTCGTGCCTAGAGTCGCGCACCTGTCCCCTCTCCACGAGGCACTAAACAGGTCGTGCACTCTTGCAAGCTCCGGTGATGGGGTCAACCGTCGGGCTAAGACGCCGACTCGGTCGAGAATCACGAAAGGACCAACAAATGTGGCTGGTACTTCCTCTCTCTTCCCAGAACTCGAGGCGTACAACGCCTCTTTCCGTACTCAAAACTTCGTACGGTACCATCAAGATCGTCACTCATAGCCATTGCTATAAGCGCATTTTCTTATGGTAAGAAATTCCACACAACACACCCATCGAGTACACCAGACTCAAAACCAGTCTCTCAGGGTCTCAACAGTATGTCCTAAACACATAACTATCTGGATCTCTACGCGGTACCAAGTTCAGTCTCGTGCCCGGGTCACGTTGACAACTTGCCCACGATCCCAAAGTGATCCGTGCGTCCGTATCAAACGGGCCGCCATGGGATCTCATACAACAGGATAACAAAGCAACAACAATGCCACAAACTCAACACTGATACCTACAGAAGTCTCGGTTCTGCTCGATATCGGTGACAAAGCCTCATTCCCTGCCGACACGAGTAACAACTCGTATGCGGTATAGAAAGTATCGACTAGATATTCGAAAACAATTTCTATCACAGAAACTGACTTTCAAATAGGGATGCTCGACGATCCCATTATAACGGTCTAAAAGGACATAGCTAGTCCGAAGTTTAATGCACTGACACCCGAGAGATGTCACACACACTGGCGCTGCATAAGCGGGGCGCTGGGACGTGTGCGTACATCTGTTCGGAGCAGCTGTAGGGTCAAGGTTTCAGCCGCACACTGGCTTGGGGAGCTCCTGCGTTCGGTGATGGTGGCTGCAGCTCTCGTGCGAGTCAACGATCGGCCCTGCAGTGCCTCACGTCTCTTAGCACAGGCTCGCGTGCTCGACCACCACTTCGCGTGACTCACCCAGTCAGCGTCGGCGTTCGGTTCGAGGTACAGAAAAGAATTACTCTAATTCAAAGCTCGCACTATCTGAGGTAGCTTGGAAGGAAAGGTTTTCACAAAACCAAGAAAACATTAGGGTTCTACAAAGACATTATCCCCCAGCATTAAGGTATTAACAAACGCGAAAGGTTCAGGGTGTTCAAAACATCACATCTAAAGAAAGGAATATCAACATCCTCAGCTAGAAATCATCCCCAACTCAGTGGTCATAGTCGAACAAGGAAAAAGATCAGCTCGCATGGCTAATCGTGCCGGCAGTCTTAAACGAGCTCAAACTCTACGCCGCTAAGATTTTCACATTTTTGGATCTCATCACGAAGCCTCCTTGGTTGATTCGTCATGATCACGCCTCGAACATATGACATCAACGATACGATAGACCGATCTGGTATGAATGAAGTACCCAGACTGAAATGGCATCGCCAAAATCGAAAGAAACGATATAAGACAAGCGGTAAAACGAAAATACTTGTCTTAATTAATATATAAGGTTGCAATTTCTCAAATGAAGACTCCAAACAAATCAAATACTAGAGCTTTCAGAGGGTTGCCAAAAGTCAAAGAATTACAAGAGTCACTCTTGAATTTCCGAAGGGAGAAGAACGGGAGCTTCGAAGAATTCACGATGGACACAACACAAAAATGAAAACGGCTCTGCATCAGGCTCGACTACCCTCCTTAAAACATTTCACGCACACCACTGCGGTTCAAAGCTAAAACAAAGCACGAAAGATATCGATCGCCGTCTATGTCGAAGCTAAGGTATTCTCAAGTTAACCTATGCCTCGACTTGGCAAACATTATGACAGGTAGGGCCTCAAAACATCAGGGAATGAAAATTTGAAAGAATTACTCGAGACACAAATAAGCAAAGGAAAACAGGCATATTGGATATCGAAGACATTCCGGACATGGTACCTGCGTTGTTGGCTGCCTCGTCGTGGGTGATGGTGTAGACGCGGGCATGGCCTCTTGTCCCTTGCTGGTAAGGCGGGGGCTGTCTAGGCTGTTGCTGCTAATGATGCTGATCCGGCCTTCGCGGTTCTGGGCAGTGACGGGAGTAATGACCCTTCCTCTGGCAGTTGAAGCAAGTTATGTCGACAGCTCGACACATGTTGACCTCGTGGACTCATCCACATGCTCCACAAGGACAAGAAATTCAAGCAAATTGTCACAGAACGAAAATCAAATAATAAGAATGGGTCTCGAAGTACAATTCAAACTTGACTACTAAGCGAAAGGTAGTAATCAAGGACAAAGGAATAACACTCGGGTAGCAAAGGCGTGAACGGTAGGTTAAAAGGTTTGAAAACGGATCAAGCTCGCACATTAATATTTGCTGCAAATTTCCAGAAATTTGATTGCACGAAGTTCGTATCTTGAACGCATCTCCTGAATGAATCTTACACGAAAAACTGACTATGCAACGATCGGGCTTCCGGCGCAAATCTCGATAAAAATAAAATGATAAACACGCGATTCCCGTTCCTCATGAAAGGCAACAGGCTGATCTATAATTTACAAGAAGGTTACAACAAGAGACGACGGGATTTCATGGCTCAGAAACAACAATGAAAACAGATCACATATAAGATCGAAAAACCAGCAAAACTGGACGCGCTCATGAAGAACTTTGGCCACATCATCCAGCATACAATCAATAATCACTTGTTTCTTACTCAAGATGAAACATAAGAGATAGAACTTTAACTCATCAGAAGAGTTCAAAGCCTATCGACCGAGTTCAAGGGGTCAAAACAGCGACTAAACAGTCATCAATGAAAGGTTTTCAAAAAGAGGTTTTTCAACCAACTATTACAACGTACGAAAATCACGAAACGAAGGTTCGGATGACAAGTCAAGGCTCGAATTTACTCGATAACAACTCAGCCATAAATAACAAAAGAAAAGGGTATCAATAACTCAACAACAGAGTTCTAATACCCACGAATAATTTCGCGAGACAAACTAACGAGAAATACACGGATAATAACGAACAACTTATAACAAGGTAAAATCAGCCATAAACCCGATTCCCACGAATCTACACGCACAAGTGGTCGGATCATCGACATGAAACCGACACTTAGACTCCACTCCCGGTTCTCATTGACCGGGTTCTACACGCGACTAATAGTCATACACACAATAGTCACAGACTTCCGAATAATCCACACACCCGGGACCTCTTCGGTTGTCTGCTCCATTTACTTAAGCCTTCTCTTCCGAGATGGCTTGCGAATGATTCTCACTCGATGGTACTAAACAGAAACTCATAACGAGTGCACTGTTAGGGACCAAACTTAACTCGATAACACCAACCCGAAAACTCACAACAAACAATTCTAATTGGAACTTAACTCTATACCACTAGAGTTTAAGTCCGAATAAACGGAGGGTAAATTTCTAAGCCCCAATAAAAGAACAAACCATAATCACGTTATTCATAATAATCAAAACAAATAAACTCATACCTTGAGCTGACGAGGCGTGATGAAGCGAGTGGTCGAATGGTCATTAAACACTTAATCAAATATGAACCAGTCTACAGAAAAGCAAGACTGGCTCTGATACCAAACTGTAACGCCCCGTTTTATTTTAAAGAATTTACCAAATTTATTTAATGAAAATCAGAGTTTTTTTTTCCAAGTTAAAACATTTATCGAGAAACGGGAGCTACTCATTAACAACAGCAAACAAACACATCCAATCAAATCAAATCAATGAACCTACACATGCTCGAGCTATCAAAAGGACAATCTCAATAATCATAATTTCAAAACCATTCCCAAACGACTAGCATGAAAGCAAGGTTCAAATGAAATTCAACATAGTTCGGAAAATGACGACACAAATAATCCAAAGTGCAATAGCAAATAAATAAATATCGAGTTTATACGGAAGCATAGGTTTTCAACACATAATGACCACCATCTCGCTTGTCCTACGCCACTGCCTCCAGCTCGTCTCAACCTAGAACAAAGGAAGAGAGAAGACAACAAGAAAATAATGGGGGTGAGCAACCAACTAGCTCACCATTATCGCACAGTTATCTCGTATAATTATTTTTAAAAGCAGTTTCACAGTAAAACAATATCAGTATCCGTATGCATAGAATTCATAGCCTAAACCCCCTACCCGCCCCTATCGCAAACCTCCTATGTACATACAACAACCTTCCGGATACAACGGCATGGCTGTAACTGGAAAATTTCCCCCACCCCGAATTACTCACGGATCATGGGAGTCCACCCCGAACTACTCACGGATCATGGATGTTTTCCAGGAGACAGTGGAGATGTTTTTCCCCCCCGAAACTCACACGGATCAGGGCGTCTCCTCCCGGATACAACGGGCAGGTGACCTCTCACTGTTATGAATTCGTCAAAGACACTATCGTTCGGGACACTTAGACTAGAGTTCTGATGCATACAATAATTTTTAAAAGAAACATTACACGAAATAATAAATGCGATAAGTATGGAATACATCATAAATGTACCCACCTGATAGCAGCAACAGTTCACAGAATCACAAATCCAGAAACGAGGCGAGGTCAAAACCTCTTAAACACCTACATTATGACAAGATCCAACAATCAGAATCTATCTCGACTTAAATCGAAAATCACAAGACATACCTAGTCGAACTCGTTTCGACTAAGTAGTTCGTGAAGTCCTGTGGATGTTGGAACACTAAAACTCGGCTCTAAACTCAACCAAACCACATAAGGGAGTTCACACAAATCCATCCAAGGATTGACCAAGTCAACTCACATCAAAAACGAAAAAAAGCAAGTCGATATTCAAATTTCATATAAAAATCATGTTCGGAAATAGAAATCATTTAATCGCATTAAAATAGATGGTCAAGCTACCCTACGAATTAAGCTCTGAAAATTTACCCAAAATTTCATCTCCTAGAAACATGTAAAAGCACATAGAGTTTCAACTTTAAACTCGAATTACACTAATTTATAAAATTCGAACAAGATATCAGCAAAGTTGGAACATTAATTCATACTCAGACTTAATGAATAAATCTGAACTTGAAAATTTTACACAACAACCTATAGCATTCTAAAGTCCATGTATAAAAATCTCAGCCTTAAATAATAACTGCTGCTATTTTTAAAAATTCATACGTGCAACAGCAGTTTATCGAATTTAAATCCTAACTGAATCAAAATGGACTCCAAAAATTTCCTTCTTTTACATACATGATTAAACACATAACATAGGCCTCTCAGTAAAATTTCAGAAGTTTTCATGAAGTAACCAATTTATAAAAATTCAAACAACGTTTCTGCAGATTCAATAAATAAAATATTAACCACATCAAATCAACTCCAAAACTTCTAAAAATTTAACACGACATATAAAAGTCATAGAGGCACGACATATTCGAATTTCAGCTCATTTCATTCAGGAATGAATTTTTTATGCATTTAACATTATTCTGGAAAGATTACAATTTAATAATAAACAAATAGCTACAGGCCTCTAAAAATTACGAAACTTTTACACAAGGCAGGCAATGAACAGATAACACATCCCTCAAAATTTCAAATCGTTTCGAGCGGCCAGCTATTTTTAAAAATTCAAACACCGAAACAGCGATTCACAAGCTCGACAACTTGGCAATTAAATCACAACATAAACTTTCTCGTCCGAGGCCTTTTCATAAGACCAAGGACTCGACATTGTTCCAATATCCACCGACTTACACGACTTTTGAGGTCTCGTTCGATTTTTTAGAAAATCAAAGAGATTCCGAACATACGAACACATAAAAATCACAACATTACATATATTCGCACATATTCACCTCCATAAATTCACACATATATAACACGAGCACTTCACGAAAATGAACATTCAACGAAATAAATCACATACAAATAAAACGAGACGGAAAAACGATGAGGTACCGTTCTCGGGAATAACTCGAAAACGTCACGAACACGAACGGCTCGACGGTAAACTCGTCTCGCCGGAAAAAAAGGCTCGTCGCACGGGGAGGAGAGAGGTCGCTGCTGCTGGTTCACGAGCTCGTCGAGATGGTCACCGGACGTCGCTGCTCGGAGAATTATCGAGCTCGCCGGAAAAACCACAAACAGCGATCGGAGAAGACAGCTTCACGGCGCGGCCGGAAGAGGGTCGCGGCGCGGCGGGACTCTGGTCGCGGCGTGGTAGTGCGACGCGGCGTGGAGGAGGCTTCAGTCGAGGCGTGATGGTGCGACGTGAAGGTTCAGCGAGTCGGAACTGCAACTTGGCCGCCGGACTGGTTCAGGGTCGCCGGAAAAAGGCCTTGCCACTGGTTCACGCGAACAGGGGCGACGGAGATGGTGATGAAGACGATCGACGAGGGTGATGATGACGAGCATGAGGATGATGATGGTTGATGAAGGAAAATTGCGAGGATGATGAAGGAGAGATGATGATGGGACGATGATGAAGGATGATCAAAAATCACAGAGAGAAAAGGAACAATTTGCGATCGATTTTTCTGTGAAGAAGGATAAAAAACAAGCTGCGGGTTTTGATTGTGCAAAGAGAACGATTGAGATATATATATATATATATATATATATATATATATATATATATGGTATTAGGTTATGAAGTCTTGTTGTCCAAGACAAACACAAACACACACACGCACGCCTGAAAGAAAAAGAGGAAAAAAATCTGTCGGGCCGGGCCCGAGAAGTTGGGCCAAATGGATTTAGGGCCGGTTGGGACATCAAATCGGCTCACGGGCTCGATTAAAATTTAAACAGACATTTTCGGGCCCAAATTCGGTTCCANC
>BKCP01008848.1:1397370-1411284 GCA_008636005.1 Striga asiatica | reverse complement strand
CAATGATTTTTTGATCGAAATTCCAACGTCTCCAACCAAAATTGTTATCAAGTAAATTATTTTAAGAGTTACGAGAGTACTATTGATTAACTGGTATCTAACAAGACTGTTTTGATGCATCTTATAATTATGGGACTACTTGGCTATTTTTGGTAGACAAATAAGCTAGCTTATAGCTTATTTGGTTAGCTTATAAACTCCATGTATCTAAATAACCTTCGTTTGGTAGGACGAGCTTATTTCAAAAGCTCGAGCTTATTTCATAAGCTTCTTTGGGTAGCTTTTCAAATAAGCTCGTTGAAATTTTTATTTCAGCTAATTTTACCAAACACTTTTATCATATTAGCTAGCTTTTCAGATATAAGTCATAAGCTATAAGATATAAGCTCAAAAATTACTGATAAGCTATAAGCTAGTGTTGTTGTGCGAAATTAACAACTCAAAATTATAAACAGCTAGATGTGTTTAATCAAAGATTAATATAAAGTTGGATTTTATTGATATGTTCACAAGAGTACAGGAAGTCGGTTTTTTTGTTCTTGACCGAGATCATTTCAAGTCCATGTACAATGTGCGTAAAAGATTCCAAAAAAAAGGATCCTTGTACAACCATAAATTCTGCTATTTATAGTTCGGTTGCTTTTGTCTTTTTGTCCGAGGTAGATAAGATCGCATTTAATGTTGAGCAGCTTCAATTTAAACGGTGTGTAGCAGAATGAGGAAACATCAATGATTGTTGTTTGTTTTGATGGCCCAATCGAATGTGTACAGCTCCTTTTGTTTGAAAATTCGATCTTCTCGGATGTTGGATGAGTGGATAATCTTTTGTAGATATAATCATATTGGTGAAGTCGGTAGTCGGCTTCTGATAGACAGTTGGTTTTACTTCGCTGATTATCTTGATGTCGGTTTGACCATCTAGAAGTCGGTGAACAACATATCTGACTGGTACCGACTTGAGCTAAGTTTAGCCATTTCTGAAGAATCATTAATCGAACAAAACAATTAATCTTCGGCTCTATCCTCATGTAACCAAGTCGGTTATCAACAGAGAGGCCCCCGACATTAGTAGGTATTTGAGTTTTTTTTGTCAAATGGCTGCTTATGTCGTTTTTGTCTTTACCATTCCGACTTGTGGGTTCAAATCTATAATCTCCCAATACATTGGATTTCTGAAGAAATAGGTGTGAAAGTGGGAAAGCTCTTCAGCAAAGTTAGTGATGTCCATATTCTTGGGGTTGGAGGTTTAAATGGAAGAATGGTGAAAATCCTTGCAGAAATAAACCTGGCAGAACCCATTATGAGAGGCACTATGTTGAAATTGGGGCAGGAGGAACAGTGGATTGATTCCAGGTATGAGAACCTGTTAACCTTCTGTTTCTATTACAGTAAAATAGGACATAATGACAGGCAATGTGAAATGAAGAAATCTGATGTTCAAAGGGGTGTGTTAAAGACTGGTCAATTTAGGGATTGGTTGAAAGGCATATCTGGGGGTTCTAATGAGTCTAGGGAAATTAGGTGTAACGCCCCACTTTATTTTGAAATATTTATCGAATTTATTTAACAAAAAAAAAATCACAATAATTTAATTTTTTTTTCAACCTTAAATTTAATTTAAAACTCAGTGGGCGCTACTCATTTTACCAAAAGCTTTTATCCGCAAAAACAGCCACATTAAAGAAAGATAGCATGCTCGAACATTGAATCATAAACCTCACTAGCATTCATTAAATTCAAAATCACAAAAGATAATTCATAACTTCCAAGTTTCAAACGACATGATCAATATCCAAATCTCGACATGAGTTCATAAACTAAGCGGAAGCAAAATTAAATAAATAAATGTCATAACCACCACTCGTCATCTCGTCTCGTCACCGCCAACTGCTTAACCTGCATCAATTACGAGCAGGTGGGAGTGAGTACAGTTAACTATCGTACTCACATTATGCACATGAATAACTTATAAATGGTATGGTCGCAGCATGAACATAAACAATTAAATCATGTCACATCTCTAGTCACATCAATGACTCTAGTCTCATCAAAGACTCACTCATGTACATCTATGCTCATCAAAGCTAAGCCATGCCATATCAGTGAAACATGTGAGTGCGTGCCACATCAATGACACGGCCTTCTCATAGGTCTTAATGAGATTTACCTCACTGGGTAACCGTATCTTATCATACGGGGACAACCGTACCGATGGCCATCAAGCTCACATCGATAGGCTACATGTTCATTTTCATACATAGATCACACCAAACTTTTATCATAAATAAATCACACATATGCATAGATAAATTTCGAATAACTCACCTGGAAATTTCGGATTGATGAGAGCAAATCAGAAAAGATGAGGACCGAGGCTCGACTCCTCAAACACCTACATTATGCCAAGATCCTACAATCAGAATCTATCTCGACTTAAACTGGAAATCACAAGACAGACCTAGTCGAACTCGTTTCGACTAAGTAGTTCGTGAAGTCCTGTGGATGTGGAACACTAGGACTCGGCCCTAAACTCGACCAAACCACTTAAGGGAGTTCACAAAAATCCATCTAAGGTTTGACCAAGTCAAACACACATAAAACCCAAAAAGCAAGGCCATCCAAATTCAATATAACAATTATGCTCGAAAATTGAAATCATTTAATCGCGTGAAAAATAAAAGGTCAAGATATCCTACGAATTAAGCTCTGAAAATTTATACAAAATTTTATCTCCCAGAAACATGTAAAATCACAAAGTTTCAGCTTTAAACTCGAAATATCCTATTTTATAAAATTCGAACAGTAATTCAGCAAAAAGGGCACATTAATCCATACTCAGACTTAATGAATGAATCTGAACCTGAAAATTTTACACAACAACATTCAGTATGTCAAAGCTCACTTATAAAAATTCCAGCTTTAAATGATAACTGCTGCTATTTTTAAAAATTCAAACGAGCAACAGCAGTTTATCGAATTTAAATTCAAACTGAATCAAAACAGACACTAAAAATTTCCATATTTTACAAACATGATCAAACACCTAAAATATGACTCTCAGCAAAATTTCAGAATTTTCCATGCAGTAACCGATTTTTAAAAATTCAAACAACATTTCTGCCGAATCAATAAATAAAATATTATCCATATCAAATCAACTCCAAAAATTCCAAAAATTTAACACAACACATATAAGTCACAGAGGCACGACATATTCGAATTTCAGCTCATTTCAGTCAAGCATGAATTTATTATGCATTTAACAATATTCTGGACAGAATACAAATTAATTATTAAAAATAGCTACAGGTCTCAAAAAATTATGAAAATTTTACACAAGGCAGAATATGGTCAGATAACACATCCCTCAAAATTTCACATCGTTTCGAGCAGCGAGCTATTTTTAAAAATTCGAACATCAAAACAGCGATTAACAAGCTCGACAACTTGATAATTAAATCACAACACACAATTTATCGTCCGAGGCCTTTTCATAAGACCAAGGACTCGACATTGTTCCATTATCCACCGACTTACACGACTTTCGAGGTCTCGTTCGATTTTCGAGAAAATCGAAGAGATCCCGAACATACGATAACACATAAAATCATATCAATCACATAAAATCATAACGAACAATCTAACGCACATTATTTACGTCACGCAAATCACACATATTCATGAATAACATAAACGATATAAACGAGACGGGATCGAGCCTTTGTACCGTTCTCGGGAATCAAACGAAAACGGACGAACACGAACGGGGTTTAAGCTCGACGGAAAAAGGTCGTCTCGCCGGAAGAGAAGGCTCGCTGTGCACGGAATGAACGAAGCTGCTGCTGCTGGTCGGTCGCCGGTTGTCGCTGCAAGGTCGCCGGAGGAAAGCTTCTCGTCGGAGGGAAGCCGCTGGTTCACGGGCTCGTCGGGAACGGAAAGAGAGGTCGCCGGACGCTGCTCGAAGGGACGTCGAGCTCGCCGGAATGACGCGCCCAGAGGTTGCCGGAGGGCTGGTCGCGGGCTGCTCGCAGGGAGGAGGGCCGCCGGACTGGTTCTTCACGCCGGCGATGATGGCAGCGAACGAGGATGAGGATGGTGATGAAGGGAGATTATCGGAGGGGATGATGAACGATGAGGGTGAACGATGATGGTGATGATATTAAATTTTTTTTTTTTCTTTTCCTGCTGCGCGAGAAAATCAGAAGAAGAGAGGGACGAGAGATGGGAGCAGATTGGGAGAGACGAAACAAAAAGCTGCGGGATTTATTGTGCAAAGAGAACAAAAACGTGAGGGACAAATATATATATATACTTGTATTAGGTTTTGATCCCTTGTTGTCCAAGGCAAACACAAACTCACACACACGCACGCTAGGAAAGAGGAAAAAGGAAAATCTGTCGGGCCGGGCCCGAGGAATTTGGGCCAATAAGATTTTTGGGCCGGTTGGGACAACAAAACAGCTCACGGGCTCAAATAAAAATTTAAACAGATATATTCGGGCCCAATTCGTTTACAACAAAATTATCGGGCTCGATTTCGAATGCAAACGCGCGATAAAAATAAACCGAAAAATAAACATATATATTCTACACATTATCACATACACATTTATACATATTAATAATTTAATAAATCACAAAAATCAAATAAACCATTAGACAAATTTCACAATTAGCATTTAAACACATTTGACAAATAAATAAATATAATGGCATTCAATAAAATAAAATATAAATATTATTACCAATTAATAATAACAATAATAATAGCAATAAAAATAATAAAAATAAATCCAAATAATCCACAAATAAACGGGGCATTACATTAGGTCTTCTAGCCCTAATAGTGTCAAGATAAATACTGCTTCTAGTCAAGCTAAAAAACATGTGGGTATGAATAAGAGTCCTAATATAGAAGAAGATCAGGTTGTTGCTAGTCTTAGTCTAGTTAGGAATCATGTAGAAAATCAGGAAAATGAAAATGAGCTTAACAAGGTAGTGTCTAGTGCAGTGCCTATAGTTCCTTCACCACCCACAGTGGAGCAGAGTGTAGATGTGAATAATGTGTCTGTGTTAGAACAAATGGATCTTGATGTGAGGAGTGATCAAGGTGGCCTCACCACTCTTGTCAATATCCATGTCCAACAATGTCATGATCCATTGCCTGCTCTTAAGAAACCTAAAACTTTTGTGAGGATAAACAGAAATCAAGTTTCTGAAGGGAAAGAAGAATCTTCTATACCCATACCTGTTTCTAATGTGGATCAATCTGTTTTTGTGAATCTTAAAAGAAAATTTGTTGATAAATTAGGAGTTGAGGCTAGTTAAAGTGTTTCTGAATCAAAAAAGCAAAAACTTTCTGAAATCCTATCTGAAAATTTGGTGGAGGCAACCAGCCATAACTGGTCCTAAAGTTTAAAATGAGTTTTGGCGTGGAATTGTAGAGGTTTTGGAGGACCCTCTACAATTTCCCAGTTGAAGGCTCAGAAAAGAGTCTATCTCCCAAATTTTATATTTTTGTCTGAAACCAGGAAGAAAGCTCCTTTTGTTGAAACTGTTTGTAAAAATATAAAAGTTGACAATAGGTGGGTAGTTGTTAATCCTGTAGGTAATAGCGGTAGTCTTTTGTTGTGTTGGGAGTCTTGTATTTCTGTTCTTGAAGTTGTGCGAAATCAATTCTGGTTGGAAGTGTGTTTTTTAAGGGATGGGGAGAGTGAGAAGATGTGGGCTAATTTTGTTTATGCTATTGTGGATTCAACTGAGAGACAAAATCAGTGGAATATGTTGATTAGGCATCACTTAAGGTGGGGAAGTCTGTGGTTTATTGCAGGAGATTTTAATGACATTTTAAATAATAGTGAGAAGAATGGAGGTTTGGTCAGGGGGAGGCTAGTTTTCATAATTTTAGGAGATTCACTGAGGTTTTAAATCTAATGGATTGACCTAGTATAGGTCACCCTTTTACCTGGACTAATAATAGGGCAGGTGGTCAATTTGTTGAAGAAAAATTAGATAGGGTCTTTCTGTCTCCAGATTGGTTTTTGCTTTTCCAAAACACATCAGTGTTACATATCCCTTTAATTTCTTCTGATCGTTGCCTGTTATTAATGGACACTGGGACTGGAGGGAAAAGATCAACGAAGCGGTTTTTCTTTGATAGTAAATGGGTAAAGGCTGCAGGTTTTGAGGAATGTGTGAAAAAGGCCTGGGATGTGAATGTTACAGGGCATGGAATGTATAAATTTTAGAAAAAATTGAGGCAGGTAAGGGGTGGGCTGCTGAGATGGGCAGCCTTGCAATCTACAAACTCTGCAAAAATGATTGAGGAGTGCAATGCAAAGTTGGCAGTAATGGGGGTGCAAGGAGGACAAAGAGATTGGTGTGAGTGGAAGGAGTGCAAAGATAAAGTAAATCAGGCATACAAAGAAGAGGAAGTGTTTTAGAAACAGAAATCAAGAATAAGATGGCTCAATGAGGGAGATAGAAACACAAGCTTCTCTAAAGCTTGTGTTAAACAGAGAAAAAGAGGAAATAGCCTAGATCATCATCTGAAAAGAAATGGGGAAAGGTGCAGAAACTCAGAGGAATCATTGACAGGAATTGTGGAATTCTTCAATCAGTTGTTTAGTTCTGAAAACCCAAGATGTGATACTCTGTGGGCTATGGATCCTAGCAAGGCACCAGGTATTGATGGATTCTCTCCTTTTTTTTTTCAGCATGCTTGGCCTATTATTAAAAAAGATCTGTGTGAGGCTGTTTCTAATTTCTTCACTTCGTCTTGCATTCCTAAAGCCACAAACCATACTGTTATAACCCTCATACCCAAAGTTAAAGACCCTCAGTAAGTTTCAGATTTTAGGCCCATCAGCTTGTGTACTATAACTTATAGATTGATAGCAAAGATTCTAGCAAATAGGCTGAAGAATGTCCTGCATGTGTGCATATCCCAATCACAAGCTGCTTTGTGCCAGATAGGCAAATTTTGGATAATATTGTTATAGCTATGAGTGTATCCACTTCCTTAAAACCAAATCCAAAGGAAAAAAATGTTTCATGGCCCTCAAGCTTGATATGGCAAAAGCCTATGATAGAGTGGAGTGGAGCTTTTTGATTAAAGTCTGTAGACAGATGGGTTTGGTCTTGCCTTAGTTCTTCATCTTTTTCCTTTAATATTAATGGCCAAGCTATGGGTAGTGTTTTGCCTTCTAGGAGGTTGAGACAAGGAGACCCACTTTCACCATATTTGTTTATCATTGTGACTGAAGCTTTCTCTAACCTCATCAAACAAGCTATTTTGTTTTCATCTTTCAAAGGGCTGCAGATTAGTAAACATTCCCCTATTATCTCTCACTTGTTTTTTGCTGATGATTCATTGCTTTCTTGTCAAGCTGATAAGCATCATACCTCTTTGGTTCTAAAAATCCTAAGGGATTACATTGAAGCCTCTGGACAAGCAGTAAATCTCCAAAAATCCAGCATATTTTTCTCAAGGAACACTCCTGAAACTCTGAAACTTGAAATCTCATAATTTGCATGGAATAGTGTTGGCTAAAAACTCTAGGTACCTGGGGCTACCTTTGGGTATAGGCAGAAATAAAAAAAGACACTTTTTCTTTTGTTAAAGAGTGTGTGATGTTTAGAATATCAAATTGGAAGAATACTTTTCTTAGTGAGGCTAGGAGAGAGATTTTAGTGAAAACTGTGTTGAGTGCCCTTCCTATTTATGTCATGTCAGTGTTCAAAATTCCTAAGAGTGGGTATGATGGGATTTGTAGAGAAATAACAGCTTTTTGGTGGGGAAAAAATGCAGTGGGTGGGAATAGAGTGCATTGGGCTAGTTGGAAAAAATTGGCTGAGGGTAAGTTAGAAGGAGGGATGGGTTTTAGAGAATTAGGTGATCTAAATGAGGCTCTGACACTCAAGAAAATATAGAGGATGTTGACAAAGCCTAATACTCTTATGAGCATATTATTGGGAGGAAAATATTTAAAAAAAAAATGGAAAATTCTAAAAAAGGCCAGGACTCCTGGATGTGGAAAAGCTGGCTAGATACCAGAAAGTTATTAGAGATTGGTATGGGATACCAAGTGGGGAATAAATGTTCAATCAGCATCTGGAATTCTCCTTGGCTTGCTAATGCTGAAAATTTCAAACCCCAGTGTTGTTTTGAAGAGGATAGAGCTAATCTGCACAAAGTCTCTGATTTAATGCTTGCAGGTGGAAAAGCTTGGGACAGGGAATTAATATTGCAAACTTTCAATCAAAGAGAGGCTGAGATGATCTTAAAAGTCCATATCAGTCAGACGGGACTAAAAGACAAACTCATTTGGCATACCCACAAAAAAGGTGTGTTCACTGTGAAAGAAGGTTACAAGGCAATCCAACAGAAACAAAAAGAACAAGAAGGTGGAATTGGGTCAAGCTCTGGGAATACAAGAAGTCAAAGGACATGGCACAACACCTGAAAATTGCAGGTGAAACCAAAGATCAAGAACTTCATATGGAAATGCATGCATGGTTGGATGGGGACTGGATGTAAACTAAACTCGAAGGGTGTGAAAGTTGACCCTATTTGTTGTTGGTGTGGAAATAGCAAATATTATGTTTGTTTGATTTTTATGCACCATGTTGGTCACTTAGGAGCTTCCTCATTGGTTTGCCCTTCTTAGGTTTTCTTATTCTAGTTTTATCTAGTGTAAGGATTGTGCCTCAACCCGTTGGGGTCGGTTCTAGGCAGGCTTTTGTCCTGTTCTCCCAGTTTTTAGCTATTGGCTGCTTGTACTCAGCTGTTGGCTGGCTGTAATCAGTTTGTAGCTGCTTTCTGCACATTTGTGCATTATATATAATACCCCTATCGTTTCGTAAACCCCACTCACGACTTTTTTTCTCACTAAATTCAAGTTTCAAACCAAATTTCTTTTCCCATAGATCTCATCGACTCTGGTAAGATCTTACATGAAACCATCGAAGAGCTACTCCTCAAATTCACGGAACTCCTCAAATTCACGGTACTCGCAACACCACAAATTCAAGATACAAAGTACAAACTACAAACACACGATACAACTCAACATAACCACCAGCGCACAAGAAAAGTAAAACATAAAATCCCCGAACAAAGACAGCCTTAAATCCACCGACCATTGAGAAAATAAGCCAGCAGCTTGAGCATTAGAAGGGCATTAGGACTGTCAGGTTTCCCAAGATTGAAAACATGATCCTCACCTTTAAATTCCACAACCTTGACTTTCCCTTTCCACCCACTCTTTTCCAGTGACGCCACATAATTCCGACCTCTAAACCGCAGCCCGTCATTCCCAGCCACGAACACAGCCACCCGCCCGCACCCCAGCTTTGCCAGATTCGGATCTTTATCCGGGTTAACGAGCGGGTTATCCAGACCCAATCCATTGTTCGGGTAGGCGTAGATCCAAAGTTTCTGCATCTGGGTTTTCAGATAGGGATAGGCCGATTCATTCCCAATGGCCCTCTTCCCCAAGAAGTAAGGGCAGTTCAAAAACATCCCACTGATTTTGAAACCCGGATCCTCCGACCCGACCCGAATTGCCATGTGGTGCGCGATGTTGGCGCCGGCGCTGTCCCCTCCCAAGTAAACGCGCCGGAAATCGGCGAATTTGGCGAGCCAGGGCTCGGTGCTGTTCAATGACCATTTCAGCGCCAGCCAGGAATCTTCGTAGGCGGCGGGGAGAGGGTTTTCGGGGGCTAATCTGTAGTTTACGGACAGGGCCAAAACCCCGGCCCGAGCCGCGAGTAGGCTCAGGTGGCGGTGGTAGGACGGCGAGAAGGCGGACTCGGTGACGAACCCACCGCCGTGGTAGTAGATCACGAGGGGGAGTTTCCCGGATCTGTGGGGTTTTCTGGGCGGGAGATAGATTCGGGCCGAGAGGCCTAATTTTTCGGAGACATTGACGTCCTTGGAGAGGACGCCGCCGGGATCCGGGGTGATTGGCGACGGCGGGGCGTAATCCTGGCCGATGAATCTCTGAATTGTGCCGTTTCGGTACACGCGTATGAAGGGCAGAATTTCGTAGAGAATGGGGTCCGTGGAGTTTGTAGGTGTTGCTCGAGAAAGTGAGTGGAAGGTGGCGATCGAAAGGAAAAAGATGAAAGAAGAAATTTGAGCAGCAGCCAACATTTTTTTTTTTCGTTTTTCTAGTCAAGAGTTGGGGAAGAAGGAAAAGGAGTTGGAATGTTGGATGTGTGATTGATGAATGGATAATGTTTGTCCGTCCTTTTCCTTTGTTGTTGTTGTTGTTTNAATGTTTTTTGTCTTCTATCTACAGTTCTATACTACACATGATGCATGCAAGTGGTAACCAGTTAAGATGCCACTACCCAGTATAATTTATATTTAATTATAGAAGAAATTACAATTTTTAATTCAATCTATTACTATATAATAGAGAGAAGATAAATTATTTGAAAAATATTTTCATTTTCCCGCTCAATTCTTTATTTTCCCCCTCAAATTTTGTTTGAATTTTTTAAATGCACGTTCTCAGTTTTTTTAATGCAATGAACGTAAATCACGGCCGATACTATGGTTGTTTCTTATATGGTTATCATTTAAATTTAAAAATGTCACTCAATTCCTTACTTAATTATATTATGGTTGTTCAATACAATCTTCTAAATAGAGTCCTCAAATTTCGTGATACACAATTCCATAATTAAGTTTATAATGGTTGGTAAATAAAATCTTCTAAATAGAATCCTTCGAGTAAATCACTTCCTTCCAAATTGCGTAATCAGATTCCATACCTGCAAGATCATAATAAAGAGTCAATTACCCAAATCTAAAAAATTATAATATTCAAATGAAACGTGTGCATAAATATCTCAATACTGTTATGATAACTATCTTTCATTTTTTATGTATCTGTACAAAATTTTGTTTCTTTTTAATCACGAAAATAATCAGTTAGTGGATGTTGTATAAAGATCTTTCCTATCATTCAAATACGTATAATTAATTAAATAACAGTAATGTATAAAGATGTAACATTTATTTGTACACGTAACGTGTGCATAAATGTCTCAATACTTTTATAATAACTATGTTTCATTTTTTATATATCTGTACAGAATTTTGTTTCTTTTTAATCACGAAAAGAATCAAGTAGTGGATGTTCTATATAGATCTCTGCTATCATTCAAAAATTAGTAATGTATTAAAAAAGATGTATAAATTGGTCGATTCTCTTTGCGATTAATTCAAAAATATATATAGAATATAAACCAGTTGATATCTTTCATGATATGTACATATAACAATTTGTCTTTCAAACATGGAATAAACAATATTGAAATATATATCATACGTATTATATAGGAGATTCTAATTTACACATTCTTTAAATCTCAAAACTTGATTTACTTTCTTTCTTTTTAAGATCTCAATTTAATATTCATCTTATATTTTATATTTTCGGAAATAATATAATATACATAAAAAAAGGTATACATTGTTTAGCACACATATACGCACTATATAAACACCCCACGGTAACAGATTGTGAGTACACGATCTGATAAGAGAATTCCCCAGAAATCATCCTTTTATTTTACCGATCCTCAACTTTTCAAAATGCCTCCTGCTTTCGGTACTATTAAAGACCTCAAAAGAACTTACCGACCCTTCATTAAGCTACGCGCCATTAGAATGTTCCAACGCGAGGAGGATAAAGGCTATAAAAATCCCCTTTAATTCATTTTGCACGATTCTGAGGTATTTCAATGACATTTATGTATTAACATTATTTTTTCAGAATTGTAATGTTGCATAATAATTTGAATAATTGTTTGTTTTATGTACTTTGTAAAGGAGGACGTATCAATGTTCTGGCCCGACACATGCATATTGCTAATTTCATCAACCAAGTTGAAGAAGAGGTCGTCTATGTCTTGAAAAATTATCAAATCGAAAGTAATACTGGCATTTACCAAACGACAATAAGCCTTTGGAGGCTTGTGCTGAACAAGAATACCAAATTTATCAAGTGGTCTCATCCTTTCCCTACATACCGTTTCATCTTTAGAGATTTTGCAACTTTAATGGATATTGACAATATAGATGAAACTATGTTGTTTGGTAAGAAATTATTACTTGCTTATTTTTTTTTCAAATTTTAATTTATTCAATTTGCAATATTAAATAGATGTTTTGCAATATTTTTGTCGTGTATTAATTATTAAATTCAATTAACCTAAATTTGTTTATTACATCTTAATTATAGATGTAATCTGGACATGTGAAAGTTAAAGATAGACTGTTTAATAAGTAAAGACTAATATGTTTTTTTTTTTTTTTTTCTTTGGAGAAAGTATTTGTCCCCAAAGATAAATGATGAGTTAANTTTTTTAATCTCTTTGGAGAAAGTATTTGTCCCCAAAGATAAATGATGAGTTAAAAGCCATAAGTAAGAAATTGCGAGAAGAAGCTAGAAAGATATTAACCGGAACTCTAGCACAAGATAGGTGTTTTCGGAAAATTAACAATTTCCTTAAAGTTTAGTATAACTATTTATTAATGGTTATACTGTTCAAGTCATATAGTTAGTGGTTTTAGAATACCGTGAGGCAAAGTTTCAAGACCACAACTGAGTAAAGTTTAAGAAGCATAGAATCTTGACTAAATCAAGAAGTTATCTCAGTCCAGAAACAAGTAATATGGATGTGTGAATCAAGTATATACGAGAAGAGAATATTTTGCACAATCAATCCACTTGATAGATAGAAATTTTAATATCATTGAAAGCAAAGAGCTAGACAAAGATTCAAGCACACTGTTGAAAAATTCCTTATTTCTAAGAAACTAGTACAGAAATATCAGAAAAAAAGGAGATACAGATAAGCACAAAGGAATTCTCAACTAGTACAAAGTTATATTGCATAAAGGGAGGGTGCGTCTCAAGAGCACAAGACTCCATAACTCTGCGACTCCATAACTCTGCCACCCATCATGGCTGTAGTTTCATAAAGATAGATCTAAAGGATCAAATGCTCTCTTGCGTTTGAATCCTGGAGTTTCCAAGTGTAGGTTTACTTGCGTGTAGTACAAATGAACTTATTTGTGTTTGAACATGTGATAAAATAATACATGGATTCGAACTACAACGGATTGTATAAAACACATAATATTGGAACATCCAAAGAAAGAATCCTACTCAATTAAAACATCTCTAAAAAATCCTATTAACACGATCCCTACATATCTGATAGCAATCAACAACCAAAGATCTTTTTTAATTATATTTCATAATACACGGTTCTATTTCGAACAAAAAATCGTTAACATAAAAAATAAAAGATTCCGTAATCAATTAAAACTTTTCTAAATTCCTATTAACACGTTTCCTATATAATAGCAATTGTTAAACAAATATATTTTTCTATTGTTTTTCCTAATAACACGTGCACTATAATAGAACCATGAGTCAACAAATATTGGCATTTATATATTTCCTAATAAAAAGAATCCTAATCATAATCCATATGATTAAATCTAAACCTTATTTTTTTAACCGGGTATTCCCTTTCGTTCAACATATTATATTCATTTTTTCATTCACATCTATAGTTCTTAGAAAACCTCAAATTTATTTTTCATTCACATCTATATTTCAGTGCTAACCATCATGAATGATAATATTGAGAACAACCCAAACAATCATGGTGGCAGAGGCAGAAAATCACAAGGCAGACATAGACCAACAGAAAAACCAAAAGAAGAATGTAATGTGTCAATTTCAATACAGATCAACTTACATAAGAATGAATTTGAGACTTTTTTTTAATTAAAATATTTACCTTTGATGTGTTTGTTTACCTGATATGTTGTAGTTCAATATATGGAACACATTCCTCGGAATGTTCCATTGAATCATCATACTC
>BKCP01008848.1:1382612-1397354 GCA_008636005.1 Striga asiatica | reverse complement strand
AAAAAATCAGAAGTGATGCACAATAATTGGCATAATATAACTTTATTTTAAGTTAAGTATTGTCTGTATGAATGCAGAAAATAGTATGATGATTTTCAGCCTTGTGTTTTGTACTGTGACTATCATATGTTGTAGATATCGAAGGGTAACTGTACCTGTTAATTGTTCAGACTTTGAGTACTTTCATCCCAGCCTCTTATTATTGACAATGTTGATGTGCAATTCATTGTAGTCAAATCACTATGCCATGAAATGTTTGGTAGGTTTGACTTGAACTTCAGAATCCATTTTATGCTCATGCAACAAAATCAACAGACATATAAGGAAGATTATATGGAATGCGTACATATTTGATGTATTGTATATGAATTTTGTATGAACATCTTTGAACATTTAGTATATTCAATTTTTATGTTTCATATTTGATATATTTAAAATGGACATGAAAATTAAATTCAGAGAGTAGATTGCTAGAACGTGGACAATGTACCAAGAGAAAGGCAATGTGGGAAGATGTCAAGAAATCAGCAAATTGATGAATACAGGCATTAAAGCAGAGACTGTTGAATCAAATTCACAAGGTAATATTCAAATGCAATGACATCATATTCAACAAACACTGAATTGTAATTTGCATAAAATCATTATGCACAAAATTGAGAATGTTTTAAGTTGTCTTCATACAATATTTGATATGCACAAGATAATTTGTATTAGTATGTTGTCTTCATATGCTGTCTTTATTTGAATATGGGATAACATATTACATTGTACCGCCAATTTACAGTTTTTATACTATTAACCTATACATAAAGTTTATTTGAATATTGGGTGATACATTAAAGCTATTCTATTCTCTATTAGCTACCAGTTGCATGTATGAAATGATTATAATTGCCAACACACCAGAGCAAATATTTTCGATGATGCAACAAAAATTTCAAAACAATTATAGGTAAAATTATTAAAAATTTAAAAACATATCATACCTTCAATTATTTGTGTATGCCTGACCATATCAATCACAGATCTATACGCTCACTTGAAGAAATCGTTCGTCAAAGTTTTAAAAAGCTTAATTTTAAAACAGAGACGACAGAAATCTGTCGGTGTTTTAAACTTTCAGTTATTTGTGTATGTCTGACCATATCAATCACAGATCTATACGCTCACTTGAAGAAATCTGTCGTCAAAATTTTAAAAAGTTTAATTTTAAAATCGAGACGACAGAAATCTTTCTGTGTTTTAAAAACCCACACAAAAGAGCAATGAAAATCTTCATAAACGTATCTGTGAGGCTAAATTTCACACGAAAAACCCAGTAAAAAAACACGATTCACAGTGTTTTGAATTGATTTTCGTATGGAAAATGGAAAAGACGAAAGAACGGCAGATAATATAGGGTTTTTTCAAAAATACAAACAAAAATTATGATAAAACAACAGCACCCCCGTTTTGCAAAACAAGGTATAGGTGTGAATCAAAGATCCGCATGCAAAACAAATGNAAGCGATTCACAGATACTATCGCATATGTAAAAGAAAAAGGAAAGAGATGAGAGAAGGCAGAGTAGAACGGTGGAAATGATGAAACCCTATTTTCTCGGGTTTTCTCGAACGGTGGAAATGATGAAATCCTATTTTCTCGGGTTCTTCTCGCCTTTTATAGCTGATTTCCTCGATTTTTAACCGTTCGATCCAGTTGACTAATGTCCGCCGTTCGATCAACTCAAGCTGATGGGTTTTGGGCCTTATTTAAGTTCTTATGGGCCGATTATTTTTCTATTCAATTTAACTTCTTTTGGGCTGATTTTATTTGTCTTATGGATCATATCCATCAATTAATTAACATGATGTGCTAAAATTTAACCAAACAAAAAAATAATTGGGCTTATAAAATTATGCCCATATGGTTACCAGATTTTTAAACAATAATTTCAAACTATAAGTGAATTTAAATTTTAATTATATATTATAAAGTGTGTATCTTTTCTATTACTTATATTCTTTTTATTCATTTTTACAGGTTCTATTAGGTCACACGTTGTCAAAGGGTCATCGTTTATTGCACAACGTAACATTAATCAATCGAACAATTCTTCCTATCAATATCAGAGTGTGTTGCATGCTTTTCATACCCTTCCATTATCTGATGTCACAAATGGTATGATGTTCTTCAATTAAAACAAAAATTGCATATTATATTTTAGTGTGTGTTTATTATATTAATAGATAATTTTTTATTTTTTATTTAGTACTTGGAACAGGACGTTTATCCACATCAATAGTTCAGACTCATTACAATACTATAAAAGGTAATGCATACTTGAATAAAAAATATTTTTTAATTCATTAATGCGTATTATTATTGTTTCTTATTTGTTATACATTTTTAATTTATTATTTATTAAATATTTATATAAACAGGTCGTATGACATCACCATCGAGTTGTGTATCATCTTTGATTCCTCAACAAAACTCGAGTAATTTAGGTTATATGTCCTATAAGTATCAAAGTGTGTTGCATAGTCCTCATATCACGTCATTATCTGGTGTCTCACATGGTATGCTAGATTTAAACGTTTTCTATGCATTTCAATTTATTTATTTATGAATTTATTTATTTATTGTTTAATTTTTTTTTTACATTTTTTTTTGTATGTAGAGTTAAACATCGGTTCGTCTTCCTCTCAAATGCATCAAAGTGCACATAATCTTAATAACAGTAAGTTATTACTATTTTTTATATTTGTTTTATAATTTCATAACAATGCATTATGATCATTATCATATTTACTCGAATTATAAAATTATTCAACATTTATTTTTTTTAAATGTACTAATATATATTATTTGTCTTTCAGGTCGTGCCATAACACCTAATGACGCTTTATCAAAAAATATTACGCCAAAACATTGTCATAAACCTTTCAAGTGATACTGATGATGATGATGGTTTGGGAGTTATGTATAATATGCCCTCGAATCAATCAAACATAAGTAAGATTAGTATCTTTCAAATGTCCCCTTCTTTTATTATTTTTATTTAATTTAACTTACTATAAACAATGTAATAAATTGAAAAAAAAAATGTACAGTTCATCTTCCACGGAATGTCGTACCTGCTATTAATATCGATAAAAAGAGGTCTTTGCCTATTGAGTTCACTGACGTAGTTGATCTCACCGTGGATCATGCTCTCCCCCTTCCTGTTCCCAAAAGAAAACGTGGTAGACCGAAGAAGACTGTTGGATCAACATCGACCCAATCCGGTATGTTTTATGTTAGTAAAACATTATATTTGTTTTGTTTTCTTTCTTTTCAGTTCAATTTTATATATTTTTTGTCTATTGAGTTCTTTGCCTACTTATTTCAATGATGTAGTTGATCACACCGTGAATGCCAATGTCCCCCTTCCCGTTCCCAAACGAAAACCTGGTAGACCGAAGAGGATTGTTGGATCCACATCGGCCCAATCCGGTATGTTTTACATTAATAAAACATTATATTTGTTTTTTTTAGCTCATTTTGTGCAATTTAATATATTTTCTTAATATTTACATTTTGTAGAATACTGGGACATGGGTGATGCTAGCTGTCAATGTATTTATTGCGGAGCACTGTTTTGGTATGTTGAGCGAAGTCTTCTAGAAAGGCAACAACTCTTCTTGAATATAAGAGTTGTTGTATGAACGGGGCGATACAATTGCCTGTACTCCATAATCCACCTGCATATTTAAATGAGCTTTTACACGGAGATAGCCGCAATAGCAAACACTTTCAAGAGAATATCAGATCTTATAACAGTATGTTTGGCTTTACTTCTTTGGGTGGGAAGATTGATGCAGGGATGAACAATGGTACAGGTCCTCCGGTATTCACTCTACATGGCCAAAACTATCATCTGATTGGTAGTCTACTACCATCCGAAGGTGCAACTCCATTTGCACAACTTTATATCTATGATACAGATAATGAATTATCCAATAGAATGAACGCAGTCAGGTTAGTAATTTGCGTAATAGATTATGAGGTTATTTATAATTTTTTTTATTTTTAGTCTATAGTCTACTCAATAATTTTTTTCGTCACATATTTGTGGATCTGATTATGAATTCAATTTTTTTTTTTTTCTTATAGGAGCTCTGACGGTATTTCTGATTTGCATGAGGACATTGTTGCTCACTTAACAATAATGTTGAACGAGCACAATCAACTGGTTAAGTCGTTTCGTATGGCTAGGGAAAGAATTCAACAACACGGCCAAAGTGATGTCAAGATTCGTCTAATTGGAAGGAGATATAAAGATGGGAGATGTTATAACTTGCCTACAAGCTCTGAAGTTGCTGCTTGGTCGTTGGAGATTTTGATCAAGCAATGGGTGAAAGGGATATATTGGTTGAGACCAAAAGTGGACGTCTACAGGGAATCAATGAACTTAATGCTTCCTATTTGGCTTTACAATATCCCCTATTGTTGCCCTATGGGAAGGATGGGTACAGAGAAGACATCCAATTTTCTGATCTGAGAGAAGTAAAAGAGGATGGTCGAAAAATTGTGAGTATCCGGGAATATTTTGCTTATCGGATCCACGATAGGGAGCACAGACCTTCTACTATTCTTTCGGCCAGGAGACTGTTTCAACAATTTTTCGTTGATGCATATACCATGGTTGAATCATCGAGATTGAGATATATCCGTTACAATCAAACTCGCCTACGATGTGACATGTACAATGGGTTAGCGGATGCTGTTCTTCGTGGTTATATCGATCCAGGATCTAGAGGAAAGAGAATAATTCTACCTTCGTCTTTCACTGGGGGGACTCGAAATATGATTCAGAACTATCAGGATGTAATGGCGATATGCAGAGGGGCAGGTTATCCCGATTTGTTTATAACGTTCACATGCAACCCAAAGTGGCCTGAGATCCTTCGCTTTTTAGGCCCAAAGAACTTACGTCCTGAGGATCGTCCCGATACCATTTGCAGAGTTTTTAGATCAAAATTAAAGCAGTTGATACGGGATTTTCGTGACAAACAAATATTTGGTAAAGTAATAGCAGGTATGATCGTTATTTTCCATAATTTGATTTCATTTGAATTCTTTTAAAATAATATTGATAATTGTTTGACATTTTCTTCTTTTTTGTTTTCAGTTGTATACATTGTTGAATTTCAAAAACGCGGATTGCCTCATGCCCATATACTTCTTTTTTTAGCAAAGGAAAACAAGTTTCCCGATCCTTCGGACATTGATAGAATTATCTCTGCTGAGATACCTGATGAGTCTTCTGATCCTTCTTATTATGAAGCTGTAAAGGAGCACATGATCCACGGCCCGTGTGGATTGGCCAGAAAGCAATCTTCGTGCATGGTTGATGGGAAATGCTGTAAACGTTTTCCAAAACCATTTCTTGAATTCACGACTGTCGATGATGATGGCTATCTGCGGTACAGGCGTCGGGACAATGGTAGACATATGGAGAAAAATGGTGTAGTTGTCCATAACGGTTTTGTCGTGCCCCACAATCAGAAATTGTTAATGAAATATGCTGCTCACATAAATGTTAAATGGTGCAATCAGTCCCGATCCATCAAGTACCTCTTCAAATATGTCAATAAGGGCAATGATCATGTCAGCGCATCGTTTTATTAGGCGACCGGAGACGGAGAGCCGAACAAGTCTGTTGACGAGATTAACATGTTCTACGACTGTAGATATGTTTCTTCATGTGAGGCGGCTTGGAGGTTGTTGGTTTATGAACTTTAGTACAAAAAACCTCCTGTACAACGTTTGAGTTTCCATTTGAAAGGCGAACAGTACGTTATTTTTGAGGATGAAGATCGGATTGATGAGGTTATTCAAAAACCCACTGTAAATGAGAGTAAATTTTTGGCATGAATGGAAGCGAATAAGAAGTATCCTCAGGCAAGGGAGCTCACATATGTTGAGGCACCAAGGAAATTTGTTTGGAACCCGACTTTGAGAGAGTGGACCCCTCGAATTAGAGATGGCGCTATAGCCCGCCTGCGCTATGTTCCTCCTAACGCGGGTGATAATTTCTATTTGAGGTGCATGCTTAATGTAACCCGTGGAGCAACTTGCCACGAGGATTATATGAAGGTAGCCAATGTTCAATATTTTTCGTATCGTGATGCTTGCCACGCTCTAGGTTTGTTGGGTGACGATCGTGAGTACGTCGATGGCATATCTGAGGCAAGTCAATGGGCATCTGCTGATTCTCTCAGACGCATGTTTGCAATGTTGTTTCTGGATCCTTAGGTAGATCCGAGCACGTATGGGAATAGTGTTTGGATTTTCTCTCTGATGACATCGTTTATAGACAGCGTCTTCTCTTCAATAATGAAAGTATGTGACTTATTACTTATGTATGATTTAATGTTTAGTTTATTATTTTTCATTTCCTTTTAAAGTACTATAGCTGATTTTTTTAAATTCTGACTTTGAATTTTTTTCCTTCTTAGGTTTGTAGCTGAGTGATGCAGATATAAAAAATTTAGCTCTCACTGAAATTGAACATTTGTTGAGACGTCGCGGCACGAGTCTTCGGGAATATCCAACAATGCCTTTTCCTGATATGACCAGTGTTACTACGAGTACAAATCGATTGATTTTGGATGAGCTAAATTATGACCGCAAGGCCTTATCTGTCGAGCACAGTAATCTTCTTAGAAATATGACTGACGAACAGAAAGGAGTTTATTCAAGAATTATGGCAGCGGTAGACTCAGGACAGGGCAATGTTTTCTTTGTCTACGGTTATGGCAGAACCGGTAAGACGTACTTGTGGAGGACATTAGCTGCGGGATTGCGATCGAAGGGTCAGATCGTGCTTTGTGTTGCATCGAGTGGAATAGCTTCTCTTCTGTTGCCTGGTGGAAGAACTGCACACTCTCGCTTTGGCATACCTATTAATCTTCACGAAAATGCGTCCTGTGATATCAACCAGGCTAGCCCTCTGGCAGAGCTAATTATACGGTCCTCCCTCATCATATGGGACGAAGCTCCAATGATGCATAAGCATTGCTTCGAAGCTGTTCAAACGTCATTTCAGGCGATCATGGGAACGGTCAACCCAATCAACCATTATAGACCGTTTGGTGGCAAGACTGTTGTTTTTGGTGGAGATTTTCGACAAATCCTCCCGGTGATTCCAAAGGGGAACCGTCAACAGATTTAATGCTTCGATAAATGCTTCAACCATTTGGCAAGATTGTACCGTGCCTAGGCTAACGAAGAACATGCGTCTTCAGAGCCTTGATGATTCAGATGAACGTGAGGAGCTTTCTAAATTTGCTGATTGGATTGCTAGCATTGGAGATGGTACTATTGGAGGTCTTAACGATGGTTGTGTCTCCATTGAAATACCAGATGATCTTTTAATAGACCCATCCGATGACCGCATTGCTGCAATTGTTGAGAGCACGTATCCAATGTTCAAGAACGCAACAGATGATCCAAGTTATCTGAAGGACAGAGCCATACTTGTACCTACGTTGGAGATCGTTGAGTCTATCAACCAATACATGTCGTCGTTGAATCTAACAGAAGGTCGTGTATATTTGAGCTCCGACAGTACGTGTAAATCCGATTTGAATTCTGATTTCTTGTCAGAAATCCACACTCCTGAGTTCTTAAATTCTCTCAAGTGTTCTGGTACACCAAATCACGAGTTGCATTTGAAGGTGGGAACTCCGGTTATGTTGTTGCGGAACATGGATCATTCTATGGGATTGTGTAACAGGACATGTTTAGTTGTAACAAGACTCTCCAATCATGTCCTAGAATGTAGGATACTTACGGGCGACCATGCAGGGGATAAAGTGTTGATACCTCGAATGACGATAACTCCTTCGGATGCAAGAGTACCTTTTAAGTTTCAACGAAGGCAGCTCCCTATCGTGGTCTCTTATGCAATGACTATTAACAAGAGCCAGGGTCAATCATTATAACACGTTGGTTTATTCTTGAAGAAACCAGTTTTCAGTCATGACCAGTTATATGTTGCTGTTTCGCGCGTCACTAACATAAAGGGTATGAAAATTCTAATATGTGGTGAACATGATTCGCCCCCAAATCAAACAAATAATGTTGTGTACAGAGAAGTTTTTAATAATATATGATTTCTTTTTCTTTTTTATTTTAGTTTCCATAATTAGATGTTAAATTTAATTATTTATATTTAAAATAAGTACTTCAATATGTTTTAAGTTATGCGCCCACCGTGCATCGCACGGGTATATACTAGTAGCTTATAAAACAAATAAGAGTATACTAGAGATAAATACTCAAACTAAATCATTCTTTTATGAGTTCGAGGCAAAAAAAAATTATAATCTACTCCCTAGTGAATGAATAATGCGAAAATAATTTATCTTCTCTAATTTAGAAAATATGATTTTGTCCCCATGTTTATCCGTGTGTAAAGAAGACATGTTTCTATTAAAAAAAGTACATCATTTTCTTTCCAATAACACATGCACATGACGTTCTAAACTCCGTGTAGGGATATCCAATGCTTAAATTATTGCAGTAAATTAGACATGTCAAAACGGGTCTAGGCACGTAGGTCGGACCGCTCCACCCCGCCTAACAGGCAAGTTGAGTTGCTATTTTAAAGGCCCACCAAAGAGAGGACCTAAATGGGCTGGCTTTCTCAGACGAAGTGTGCGAGAGATGTCCTTTGGATAAGGAAAAAAAGCATCGACAAAAAAATAAAAATCCATTATTAGAATATAATATCACTTTTGAGTTGTCCCACATCGTTTTTACAGAGAAATAGGCCTAACTTATAAGCCTAGTGGGTAACTCCTTCTTCCACCAATTGATTCTCACTAAGATACATCTAGGCCCACCCCTGTTATGGTGCGCTTCACGTGCGTGGGACTGCACCTGTTCTACCCACGATTCTTATATCCATCAAGAGCTGATCGATAAAAAACCTTCGAGACGGCCAGAATCTGAAGCCAGCGGTTGTCGAATTCCACACATACACAGTCAGTCCTAGTAGTGGGAGGATCCAAGATCTGAAGCCGGCGGTGCCCACATTTTTTTTCTCTCAGTCCCAGTTTTAACTTTTAAGCTCCCATGATTTTTTTTTTTCATACGGGCGCGGCGGGGTTGGGTCGGGCTGCCCTTTCAGAGGCCCGTCAATATGGCAGGCTGGCCCGCCCCGCCAAACAATGGGTTTTGGTGGGATACGGGACAACCCGCCCCGCCGGCCCGTCTTGACATATCTACAGTAAATTACCTTCTATATTAGCAAATTTAGTAATTTCTCCCTTTTTAATTCTCCAATGGATAATGTTATCACAAATGGGTGATGAAGTGGACATAGTTAAGAGCATCTCCAGTGTTTGCTGTTGTTATAGAAAAAAACATGCCACATGATCAAAAATTAACTATCAGTCCACATTTTGTTTTCCAATGGTAAAATAAAATATAAATGTTGTGCTGAGTTGGCAATAAATATTCTCTACCTCAAAATCGACCAAAATATGGTGGGAAAAATTGGCGGGCACCCAATTTTTTCCAATCGTGAAACTGGAAAAGATTCCAATTTTTTATTCTCGTACAACAGAACCAACAATTACTTTGTCGAAAAATTACAATTCTCAATTCAACAAAAACCTTCTGGTACGTGATTCTTTTTCTTTTCTTCATTGTGTATGCGGCCAGGTCATGAATTGAAAAATTGGTATAGCTTTCTTTTCCTATTCAGTAGATGAATTTTAATGTTTTGGGTTGTAGTCAGGATGTTTGTAGAAGATTCTTCTCTAAGGATACCCCTTTTTCCCTATTTCGTTTCAATTTCTGCATAAAAGGTTCTTGTTTAATTTTATTTTATTTTTTCTATTTTTGTTCATTTATGTAAACTTCTCTGGTTTAGTCAATTTCTTTATAGCAAAAATTGGTGATGCAAATTGTAATGACTCTGAATTCAGTTAGGGGGATGGTCTATTTGTTTCTCTATACAGTTTTGGGTGTAGTTTGTGTTTCTTTTGGGAAGTTATGTCAATAAGGATTCAATTTTCACTCTGTTGGGTGGTCGTCTGGCTCGACTCGCTGGGCCCGAGCTGGCCCCGCTTGGTCCCGAACAGCTGCTGGTTCGTCCCGGCAGCTCCCGTTAGGCACGAACAACAACCTTTAGTTCCCCAGCGGCTGTTCGGGACACG
Organism: Striga asiatica; assembly: GCA_008636005.1. Taxonomy (NCBI): domain Eukaryota; kingdom Viridiplantae; phylum Streptophyta; class Magnoliopsida; order Lamiales; family Orobanchaceae; genus Striga; species Striga asiatica. The sequence goes on along the minus strand of BKCP01008848.1, from coordinate 1,387,155 downwards.
TTCGGGGCCAGCTCGGGCCCGGCGAGTCGAGTCAGACGACCACCCAACACACTCAAATTTTCTTGGCTTTTTGTGAGATTCTAAGGAGCCTATTCTGATGTCTAAACATCTAGGGAGAGTTTTTTTCTTCAGAAGGAACAAAAATGGCTAAAGAATGAAACCCATTGATCCATTTCAATTTTTCATAGTTTTAATCATAAGGATAAAGGTAGGTAGTTGTAGAAGAAAATGAAACAAAAAAGATTAATGTGAGGTGAAAATGAGATGAATGGGGCCATACACAATAGACTAAAAGCTACAAAAATAGAAAATCTTGCTACAAAGAAAATGAGTTGGTTTTAATCATTGTCTTCTGCAGCATGGAGTAACCAATAGAAAATGATGCAAGTTTTTTCTCTCCTCCTACCTTTTGCCCGTGTAATATAAATAAAAATGGAAAATTAAAAAAAAAACTAATATTTGGTTATGGGATTAAAAAGGTGATTTTCAGCAAAGCACTCCAGTCCTCATTTCTTGCTTCTGTATAGCATGTTTAGCTAATGTATCAGTCATATTCCTGCTATTTTTAATCATTATTTTGGATCAAAATTGTGATAACTAGACTTAAATGCGGTCTTAATGACTTGGTGTTGTTTGTTCTGGACTATAGTAAAACAATCCATTATTGTAGTAACTGCGATGGTGTGGATAAAATCTTTTCTCATTAATATTGTTTTGTTCAACTTTTTTGAAATTCTTCTTGTTTATAAAGATAGACAGGGACCCAAAAGACTTCAATATCATGTCAAATTTGGATGAGCGCTCTAACTATGACTTGGCATCTCAATTTCCAAATCCACATGTTCATCAGAACTCCAAATCTCATCCTCCTGATTTTCATTTGAATTCAAGTGGATTACATCCTTCTCATCTTGACCTACAATATGGAGCCACTCCTACGTTTCAAAGTCTGTTGAATGCTCCAATGGTAATCAATCAAAGTGGTGTTAGCAATGCTCATTTTCCTATCTACACTCCAATGACCAATTTTCAGACTCCTGGTAACAATTCTTTGGGTAGTAATCGGATTCCTGTTAGCACTCCAATGGTTCCATCTCAAATTGGTGGTAACACCACGGGCATGAACAATCAGAATGAAGTAACACCAAAAGGATTAAAAAAGAGAGTTAAAGATGTCCAAACATCAAGTGGCAAAAAGGATTGGGGTGTAGAAGAAGAAATAGCTTTGACGAATGCATGGTTGAATGTGTCTTTGGACCCTATTGTAGGTAACAATAAAAAAGCTATTGCCATGTGGGTTCGTATTCATCAAGTATGGTAGGAAAACATGGGGCCTGAGTGCAAATATCTTAGATTGTCTAATAGTTTACAATGCCATTGGTCCATAATACATGCAGCGGTAAACAACTTTGCAGGGCATTATTCTAAACTAGAGAGGCATCCTCAGAGTGGTACAAACTCAAAAGACTTGGTAAGTATATTATGTTACATTAAATATTTTTATCACAAAATAATTTTCTCGCTATCTATCATCACATTTCTCATATTTTATTTATTATTTTGTAGATTCACAAGGCGTTGGGTATGTACGAAGATATAGAAGGTACCAAATTCAAATGGGTTCACTGCTGGGAAATAATAATTAAAAACCCAAAATGGCAGTCGAAACATGATAAGAACAATGCACCAGATAGACAAGCGGATGATGAAAACAAGTCGCCTACATCTGAAGAGTCTTTGCTGAATATCATTGATGATAACATAACACCTGAAGGTGATGGTGTGGGACGACCAACAGGAAGAAAAAATAGTAAAGAAAAGAAGAGAAAATTGCATGATAAAAGAGGTGTGGTGGATGCATTAAACAAGTTGCAGTCCACTTTGGCAAAGCAAGCTTACACCTGTAGCTTACACTTTGGAAATGAAGATGAAAGAACAAAGGAGAAAACGACAAGAACGGGTAATGAACCAAGATTTAAGCAAGCTTACACCTGTAGCTAGAGCTGCATATGAAGCCATGCAAGCCAAGATTTTCAAAGAATGGAAAAAGACGATATATTTTAAACTGATATGACAAACTCACAGGTATACTACTTTGTGCTTTTGATTAAATTAAAAAAAAAAAAAGTAAAAACTGTCTTGATTTTTTTCTTATTATCAGGATTTTGAGGCTTGAGCAGAAGACTTGGACTGATTTTAGAGTTATGCAAGATTGCCATGTTAAATTAAATGGTGATATTTCCTTGAGGAACTAAATGCAGGATTTTACATCATCTTAACAGGTGCTTATTCTTTTTTTAAGTGTTGGCGCCTTGGTTAAGTTTCTTGCACATATCCTGGTGGGAATAACATTACATCACGATCCTATTTTTACCACATTTAGCTACTGTTTATATTAGGCTGAAATGAATTTTGATGTCCTTTCCAATCTCATATTTCACACCTTGATTTAGTTAATTGATATCATCATATTGTCCGCAGCTTGAGTAACTGCTTCATAAGAGGTCCAGTCGTCAGGTACGTCCAATTGCCACCCGAGGGAGTTGATGTCGAGCTCCTTCGTGATGCCACTAGAAGAGAAGATCTAGGGGCTAGTTTGTTCTATTTTGCTCTTCATGTCTGTATTTTAATGAATCCAAAAATCCCGTGATTTATTTGGTTGGAACTTTGGAGGCATTCCTCATATTTCTGTACTATTCGAGGGAGATTTGTATTGAGTTTTTTTATTCGCATATGGGACCTGCGGCAGATATTTTTGTTGCTCATAATTTTGTGATCTTTGCTTTCTCATGCAGAGATGTTATTTGCATTTCAGTATGACAAAATGATGTGCAGTCCTAGCGATTAGAATTGTAGTTTTGCTAATTTATTAGCAGTCTCTTTGATGAATAAAAACATAAAAATTTGATACTTAAGAGTGAAATTATTTGCTCACCTGTATATAAACTCTTCCTCTGAAGTTGTTTTGAGTTTCGTACTGTTCGCAAACACAGGGTGATGAGCTCGATGCTAGCGGGATAAACATACTCAAATGGGTTTGACAGAGGCATATAGTCTACAATTATTGCACAGATGGTTTATCACACTACCATAAATTGAAATAATATTTTCTCAAAAAGAAAAATAAAAGTAAAATAAAAATAATCATCATCATTGAACAAATTAAAAATAAGAAAGTAAATTCATATTCTTAAATTCCAGATACAGTTATAATTCAACCAATTTGTTGACCACCATGTAAGTTCCATAAGTGGTCGATGAGATCGGTCTTTAACTCCCTGTGCACTCTTTTGTTTTGTATTTCCTTCATTCTGCTAGTCATCCTTGATACGAGATAAGAAATATCATGCTCTGAAATAACATTATTATTTACTTCATGTCGCCTAATTTGTTCTGGCTGCCAACTCTCGAGATTCATGCCTTGGTTAGTTTCATTTTCAACAATCATGTTGTGTAAGATGATGCACGTCTTCATAATTTTCTCCAAATCTTTAGAATTCCACATACGTGCTGGCCCTTTAACTATATGCCAACGACTTATGCAAAACGCCAAATGCTCGTTCCACGTCCTTTCGTGCAACTTCTTGGCACTTGGCAAATAACTTTTCCTTCACTGAAGATGGACTAGAGATTGTTTGAATTAAAGTGGCATATTGTGGATATATTCCATCTGATAAGTAGTACCCCATATTGTAATGATGATCATTCACTATAAAGTCGCATGACGGAGCATTTACATTAATGAGATCATCAAACAATGGAGACCTATCTAAGACATTAATATCATTATTAGTACCAGCCATCCCGAAAAATGCATACCAAATCCATAAATTTTGTGAAGCACAATCTCTAGAATAAGAGTCGGAACATTTTTTAAACCGTTAGTATATGTTCTGTGCCAAGCCGTGGAACAATTTTTCCAGTGCCAATGCATACAATCCAAACTACCAAGTTTTTTTGGAAATCCATGCCTCTCACCCTCTTCCAACAACCTTGTAGTATCATTTCCGGTCAGTTTTCTTTAATATTGTTCTCCAAAGATACCAATTATAGCATCACAAAATCTTTTTAAGCTCTCAATTGCAGTGGTTTCTCCAATCTGAATATACTTATCAAGAGAATCTGCTGAGCAGCCATATGCAAGCATTCTTATTGATGCAAGCAATTTTTGAAATACGTTTAAACAATTCGATGGTCATTCGAAAACGACGATGAAATTGGTCAAGAGTGTATTTTGAATTCTCACCACTAAAATAGTCTTTGACAATTACATCATGCCGTTTTCTATCACGATGTATATAGCATCTCTCACTCGTAGACCCGCCATGAAGACCTTTTTCTTTGACCAACATCGTCGAAACTATTAAAGGGACATGGAGTAGACATGTTTGAACCAAATCCATATCTGTTTCTGTATCCAGAGTGTCATCTCCTGTAGGTTCACCAATAGCTTTTTAGTTTACGAAAGTTCACAATCACTGCATGATGAAATATTGGAGTCTGAATCATAACCAAAATTTGCCATTTTAGTCTTTGTAGCCTG
>BKCP01008848.1:1364251-1382509 GCA_008636005.1 Striga asiatica | reverse complement strand
GAATTTGTTTATAGTGTCTTTCTGCTTGCCTTCCGCAGTCCAAGAGGTAATGCAAAAAAGCAAAAAATGGAATAGAATAAAGAATAGGGAGAATGATGTTGGTACTCGAATTATTGGCCGGTGCAGAGGGGCCCAAAATTTGGGATTATTGTAAATTTAAAGCCCAACATATAAAATTCTCAAAAGCCCATAATATTTAGGAGTTGTTCACATTGTGCATTGAGGAACACATAAAATTTAAGAAGTTGTGGACTCAACATCCCTATGATGTGGATTTACATCACCTTTATTTAATTGACACATGGCAAAATTAATTTACCTACAATATTACACATTGGAGATGCTCTAATATATACAATGTAGGGAATAATGTAGTCCATCCACATTCTATTTCACATTCTAGCCAACCAATGGAGAGATGAGAGAGAAATATTATTATCATTTTCAAAATATCAAATTATTTATATATTTTTTATTTTGGCCAAGTGGGCAATATTGTTCATGATTACATTGTGCATTGGAGATAATTTTTTATAATTAAAGTTCTGAACTTAACAATTATCTTATATGGTTCACAGTCCATCTAATTAATTGACATTTGTCAAAATTTATGTAATAACAATATTTACGCATTAGAGATGAGCATCTCCAATTTATTGCTTGATTTATATCCCCGTATTTAAGATTAGATGTCCGTTGATTAGTTTAAATTAGTGACAATAAAATTAATCAACTTCTCCAATCCGAAACTAGTACCACTAAATTCTTTATTATTATGTCGGTAATTAATCCGCCAGTCGGGCTTGACATAATAATTCTTCTTGAGCTCATTTCGAGAACATCATCAACCTAGTCATTTCCAGGATACGGTGACCGTAAACAATATTAAAGGCACATCATGCAGCCAACGTTACTTACCAAAATATCGAGTATGTCGACCTACTAGAATAAGTCTCACCCATGATAAATCAAATAAGTAAGTGCCGACTAAATATGCCCGTACATTTTCTTACTGGTTAAGAATACACAACAATCACTGAGGTCTAGATAATTTACTTGGTCAGTAAAAAATAATCTTATCCTCCTGTGGGTCTGTTCAATACATCTAGGATGTACTAGTGTATTCCATTAGTCTGATATCAACTAATTCCAAGATTCACACTACAGTCTTTCACTACAGAGAGTTCAGTTCATGTCTAGGCTATGAACATTTATTTATATTTTACAAGGAACCGATAATATCATCTTACTATTTCAGACCCAGAACCATAATATTTATAATGTAAAATAAAGGAACAATGTTCATATAAATAAATTAACTACGAACATCCACTTGACTAAAAACACACATATCATTCAAAATGGTATTCTTGGGTACCACAAAGTCGAGCTTTTAAAGTATACTCCAACAAGGTTGACATCATCGCCTACAACCATATCATGGTCAGTTCGGGATGCCGCACTTGAGAGGTTGCTAGTCCAGTTACGAGAATTGCAGATCTAGGTCGAGGGCAGGGTGGCACCTCAGATCCATGGTCACCCATTTTCTAAAGAGGTTTTGGGGATGGATTTGACTAACAACTTCTGCGAGCTGAATTTGTCTTATGATGGCTCGACAGACCCATTTAGGAATCTAAAGTCGTTCGAGAAGTTCTACACAAGTACAGTGAGGTGGTTTGTTGTAGGGCTTTTCTTACCACGCTAAAGGGGTCAGTGCAAGACTGGTTCTACTAGTTATCAGTAGGGTCAATCTACAACTTCGTGAGACTCAATTCTTAGTTTATTAACCAATTTTCAGTGCAAAGAAGCATGAGAAGACCTACCTCACGTTGATCAGCATGAAGTAGAGAGAAAGGGAGACTCTCCAGATATACGTATCTTGCTATACTAAGGAATGTGTGGAGGTCCCTTAGCTTCTGAGAAGATCAAGGCAGGGGTTCTCAGCAAAAGTCGTCGGCTAGGACCGTGTAGAAGAGGCCAGAGAGGTCATGTAATGAGCTACTGGCCTGATGCAATAACTACATTAATATGGAAGAAACAAAGGCTGACCTTTTACAAAGCGATAAAACTAAGGTTAAGCAAACAGAAGAGAAGTCCCACTTAGATGATAAGAGATCTCCGAACAAAGAATCAATGTCGAAGGAACGCGACAAGGCTGGATACAAATATGAGCAGTGACCGACTCTAATGTCATCATCGCAAAATTCCACGTACATGCAATCTCACGCTCACACATAAGAAAATATCATGCAATTCAATCTAAGACTTAAACTCTAAGGGGCATAAATATAATCACATAATAAAACATGTGTTGATACCAAATTTTGGCCTAGCCTATTATAATATTACACGTGGATATGTATTATATCAATTATTTTATTTTTGGGCCTTAAATAAATACCGCTTATGATAATATCGGGCCCCTTAAATAGATATATATATATCCCCAATGATGGACACAGACAGATAAGTCTGAGGGGCGCCTGTATTATTTTTTGATCTAATTTTCTCTCTCTTGCACCGCTTAAGAGAGGAGAGTTTTATCTTCATCTTCTTCAATATTTTCTTGGTTCAAATACATAAGAACATACCAAAAATATATATCAAAAAATACACAATAAATTCCTCTGAACCCCCCATGTTGATCAAATTTCGAGCATCAACAGTTTGGCGCTAGAAGGAGGGCCCGTAATTTGTTCGGGTTAATCTTCGCCGCAAAAACAGCTACATATTTGCCGAAAACTTCTCTCCGGCAAGCTTATTCTTACTGCTGTTTGAATTTTTCTGTTTTTATGGTTCTATTCTACCAGTTCCTGTATAACATATCCGTGGGAACGATTCAAAAAAGACTGCTTGAATGAAAGTTGATTGTTTACGAAGAGGCTGTTTTTCATTGGCTCGTGAATATGCCCAAGCTAAGATGCGGTTCTGCACAAGCTTTCTGTTTCTTCATAAATTGTTCTTGAAGATGACAAAGTGATGAGATAAGATCACTGATTGTTGCTGGACAAATATTCACCACGTCACGTGTCTGCTTCAGCCTTATAAAATAAATATAAAAAAAAAAAGGGAGAAAAACATTGAGGCTGCCACCTGATATCACGGGGCCCACTTTACCTTTATCTTTATCAAAAATCTCGAATGAAGATCGAAACGGACCTGGTTATCGCTGGTTTCACCGTCTTCAAGCTCAGCTCTCCGATTAAACTCACCGAAGTCCGACCTCATCACACTTCGGGGCCCGGCCGATTCCTGAATTGATTTCGGCCTCTCCGACCTCAGTCATTGGGGACCAGCCGACTTCCGTTATTAACTGACCTCGTTATTTCCGGCCGACTACCGAGAGTCCCAACTCGGACAGTACCGACCTCACTTCCTTCGTTGAGCCATCAAACCAGTCATCACAGCCTGACAAAACCGACTTCACCACAAAAACGTCGGTACCAACCACGCGAGACATTAACATCTTGGACCTCGTCCTTACCGAGCTGCATAAGTCGGCTGGAACCGACCTCGTTCTCCCAAACCGACATCAACATCTCGGTTCCATCACTAGCTTGAGCCGACTTCGGCACTACTGAGCCCGACCTCCGAGAACCGACTTCAAATCAGAACGCGGCCAATCTCGAAATACCTCGAAGAATCTTAAAATACGAACTCGGTTAACGAGGTCAAATTTTTTACAGCCGAACTGATTTCAACAACAACCATGACCGACTTCACGAGTCAATTTCATCACCGACTTCCGACCTCAATCATCGGATTTCTAATTTACCAAGGTCCGACATAATCCCATCTCGGGCATCTCAATACGCAGCCTCCGATTCGCCGTTGAAGCCAATCTCGATTTCTCCGACCTTCAAAATCCCCATGGCTCGGTTTCAAATTAAACCGATTGCTTGAGGTAGGATTAAAATTCGTCAACACACTTTTTCTGTTAATATTTGGAGTTGAATTCACAAACATTGGGGGTCTTCAACAATCGACCCTTAATTCGACGGCGCCTCAAAATTTTCATTCATGGAGCCTGCGAGAAAAAGAAAATAAGAAGAAAGAGGTGATGAATACGAGAAGAGTATGACAGGGAAACAAATTACACCCACTTAAATCTAGCTGGACTGGGCTTCTGCAAGGTGTGATCCAAAAATACAAATAAAGTTGGGCTTAGTAAAGAAGAATTTTAAAGCTTTGAGACTTAAGTCACGGTATCAGCAACTACCCGTGGGCCGACCTAAAGGTGGTCAATTATAATCGAGATAAACACATTATCACCCAGTAGGTCGGAAGCTGCGAGCGGAAAATTATTTAAAATCGACTGACGTGTCAACCGAACTCATTTATTGGGGCCGAATTCCCTTACCTAAGGGTCGTGCTCGTTTTATTAATGCCGGGGCCAAATTTATTTATCAATACCACGGCCGACTTCATTTATCTACGCTAAAGTCGAGGTCACTTATCTATCTTTGACGCCGATATATTATTGCTAGCCGTGAGCTACGACTCCGGCTGAGTCGACGTCCTATTATAGCTCGCCGTGAGCCACGACTCCGGCTGAGCCGACGTCTTATTATTGCTCGCCGTGAGCTACGACTCCGGCTGAGCCGACGTCTTATTATTGCTCGCCGTTGAGCCTCGACTCCGGTAGAGCTAATATTTACGATTGCTCGCCGTTGAGCCTCGACTCCGGCAGAGCTAATATTTACATTTGCTCGCCGTCGAGCCTCGACTCCGGCAGAGCTAATATTTACATTTGCTCGCCGTCGAGCCTCGACTCCGGCAGAGCTAATTACATTTGCTCGCCGTTGAGCCTCGACTCCGGCAGAGCTAATATTTACATTTGCTCGTCGTTGAGCCTCGACTCCGGCAGAGCTAACATTTATATTTGTTTGCCGTTGAGCCACGACTCCGGCAGAGCTGACACTTACCTTTGCTCGCTATTGAGCCTCTGCTCCGGGTGCGCCCACACTGGTTAGGCAAAGTCAATAAGACCTTTCCGGCTGGGCAATATTAAAATACGTCGGCACAATAAGAAGCCGAATCTCGAAATATAATTCGGCTAACCGACTCTTAGAATATTTTAGTTAAAATGCTGAATATTTTAGTCGGAAATGAAAAAAGCCGACGTTCCTTTAAAAATCAGCGAGTAAAATAAAATGCTGAATATTTTAGTCGGAAACAAAAAATACCGACGTTCCTACATATGCAATATTCCGGTAAGGCAGAGCACCTACCGGCAGACAAAGTTAGACTCGACAAAATATCGAGGTAACATTATTTTTCGTGCGTTAGTCATTTATTGCACGAAACCATCATATATTCACACATTCATACATTCATACGCGCGTCATACATGCATCTTAGCATGAACATAAAAAGTCAAGCAAAAAATCCTTAAGGACCCACTCTGGTGAGGTGCAATGTAAAACCTTACTGACAGGGATCATTAAATTCCTTAAGGACCCACACTGGTTAGGCAAACTCAATAAGACCTTTCCGGCTGGGAAAAACAAAATTTTACACCGAGTTCTTCAGCTCGGTAAAATAAAATAAAATTATTCGGCTAACCGATGTCGGCACAATAAAAAAGCCGAATCTAAATAAAATAAAATATTAAAAATTCGGCTAACCGACGTCGGTACAGTAAAAAGGCCGAATCTCGAAAACTAAATGAAAAATAATAAAAAAATTCTTTACCAAACCCTCAAGTTGGTTTGACAAGGCTAACACCTTACATATTACATCAAAAATCGGGAACACACTGCCCGACTGAGAAATAATTAAACAAAAATAAAAGACCGAAGACCGGATACCGAATTATCCGACCAGGTCCACATAAAGAAAAACAATCACAAATTAAACAAAAAATCGCGTCGTCTTAATACGACAGAATCGCGAATCCGGTAACAATTCCGGGGGCTCGAGTGCCCACACAAATCCATATCATTATTACAATTACCAAAGCAATTCATTAAACGCTTCGCGTAACACGCAAAAACGCGAAAGACAGGTAACAAATTGCCCGACTAGGCCATCGAGGCCTCATTCAAAATTCCAGAAAAATTGACTATCCACGTCATTGGCTCCACGGGTCCCAAAGTACCCGGCCAACATTGATTACGGCTAACATTGATTACGGCCAAAATTAATTATACATGCGACTTCAGAACAGTTCTATTCAAAACATGCCCTAAAGTCGGGGGCCTACTGTTGATACCAAATTTTGGCCTAGCCTATTATAATATTACACGTGGATATGTATTATATCGATTATTTTATTTTTGGGCCTTAAATAAATACCGCTTGTGATAATATCGGGCTCATTAAATAGATATATATATATATATATCCCCAATGATGGACACAGACAGATAAGTCTTAGGGGCGCCTGTATTATTTTCTGATCTGATTTTCTCTCTCTTGCACCGCTTAAGAGAGGAGAGTTTTATCTTCATCTTCTTCAATATTTTCTTGGTTCAAATACACAAGAACATACCAAAAATATATATCAAAAAATACACAATAAATTCCTCTGAACCCCCCCATGTTGATCAAATTTCGAGCATCAACAACATGAATGCTCATCAAGAAACCACCTCCCCAAACTTAGAGTTTGCATATATCATAGACACTGAAATAAACACAAAAGAATAAAAATGGAGGTAAAAGAAACGAGTTCACCTTAGTCAATGAGCAGAAAGTGACCGAATCACGCACACTATTGGGTTGCCTCCCAACAAGCGCCTTTTTTTATTGTCGTTGGCCCGACTTATTGCTCCTTTCATCATAGGATCCATGGCGGCTTCGGAGGTGGCCTCAAGGGAGCCACAAATCTCACGGCACCATGTTTGATGACACCCTCTATCCTCGGTTTTGGGTGTTTCACCGGATCTTTTCTCCATTGAGTTGATTCCTCAAAGATATGTAGCAGCCCGCACTCGATCACGGTCACCGCCTCAACAAAATCCCATTCACACCTTTTGTTTTGCTCGATCGTCTCAAGAGAAGGTATATGAAGGCCCAAGACATGCTTCAGTGCAACCTTGCTCAGTACCCACTTCATATTAGAATACATAGGACACGGTTCAACTTCTATCGGCACAAGAGCGGGAAGAACGGTACGCTTTTTGGCTACAACAGGTCGAGTATGGGGTACCTCCGTATTCTGCTTCTGCAGCTTGGTTCTCTTTTTCGCTCTCATTCTTCTCGATATTCGTGATTTTCTGGTTCTCCGGCTCGTTTGTGCACTCTTCAAGTTCCTCGAGGTCCTCGCTGTACGAATGGATGACGCTCGAACTCATTGGACTCGTTTCCAGCCGATACACTAGTCGGTCCATTTGTTCCGTCAATTGGCCAATTTGGCCTTGTAAATTTTTGATGCGCAGTCCATGGATCTTGATGCTCGCATCTTGGTTCTTGATGCTCGCCTCAACACTTTGCTGAAAGTTAAGAGTGTTAGCCGTCAACTCCTTCATCATCTCCTCGAGCGACAGACCAGGATCTCTCTCAACTAATGGCTCAGGGTGTTCTTTCAGAAATCTAAACGTGTGAGCCTCTAGTGCCTTCACCATATCCTCTAGCGATGGGCTGAGATCTCGCGCAATTGGTGGCTCGGAGTACCCATAGAAAGAGTTTGAGTGCTCTCTCAAGCTGTACTCGTTCTCCTCGGAATACATGTAGTCTTGCTCGTATCTTCGCCAACCACTTGGTCCTCTTACGCCTCAATCTCCAATCCACGGGCCTCGTATCTCCCTCTCATACTGGTAAGGTGCACGGTGGAAATAAAAATCGTGATAATAGGCTGCCATTTTGAAAAATTGCTCAAAGCTCGCAAAAAATCGCCCAAAAATTAGTCAATCCCGCGAGTATGGGGGCGAACTATTCTGTCCAGCAGAGTATGGAGGCGCCCAATATTCTGCAAGAAAACAAAAACAAAGAAAAATAGAGGGGTAAAGGATGATAAAAATAAAATTCTAAAAAAAATAAATAAAATAATTCAATTAGTACTCAAAAATCACAATTCAATAACGCCACTCCCCGGCAACGGCGCCAAAATTTGACCGCGCGTCGCGACACGATCAAAATATAATATTTATATTTTCCTTAACCAACCTCTATTAACTAGTAGTAGTGGCGAGTAAGGGTCGATCCCACAAGGAGTGTGAATCAAATCGTGAATTTCTCGTATTAATTGAATATATAAAAAGCAATAAAACAGGGGGGGATTTTTGACTTAATCACTAAGATCCTAATTAAATAAGTAAAATCTAAACAATGAAATAAAATAAAATAAAAATAAAATCTAGTTCACGGTTCCGTCTACACCCTCAACCAACTCGTCTAATCAACTTTGGTATCAAATCTCACTATCTTATGAAATTACTAGCCCTAAGTAACGACACAGTCTGTTACCCAAATTTTTCCTTATTTTTAATTTAACCGCGAGACGCTCTACGATTAAACCTGACTTCTTGTACAGTCTAGAAAAACGTTTTCAAGATTTAATACAATTAGCCGCTTTATGAATTAGAGAAATAGGCTAGACTAAGTAGTGAACGCAACCGCGTTCACTCACTTAAATAGGCCGTGCTATCCCCGGTAGTTACCGTCTTCCGGTAGCCTCTAATGAACTAAACACATCAACAATTACGAATTGAAGGTCTAATTCAACTGTAGATATGAAAAGCCTAATCTAGGTGATCAATCTAAATAAGACTCAACACATCATGGTTAATTATTCAAAATAACACAAACAATTCCAAAAAGATAACTCAATAATCAACCACGAAAATTAATCAAACATCATCAAGTCGTAAGGTTCGACATCCCCGGAACTAGAAAGAAAATTAGCCTAACATAATAAATAATAAAAGAAAAAGAATAAGAATATCCCCTTTCGCGTGCAAGTGCGGCTTCCCTCTGCGTATTGATTCGGCTTCCTTGTATCTGTACTCTGTACGCTGCTCTCCTTTTCTGTGCGTATGGTCTGCTTGCCTGAATAATGTATGTGTGGCGGCTCAAAAAAATTCTTTTTCCCAGGCTTGCGTAACTCCCTTTTATTTGGCTCACTAAATTGATATAAGCAAGTGGGCCTGCTTGCACTTTCATTTAATTCCTTTTCCCCATTAACTATATGGCTTTTGATTTAGCTTAAACAATTGGGCCCAAATTTAACCTCAACTCTAGTTGGTATCCCATACTAGACTACTCAATTCTCGTTCGGTGCAATGCCGCCAATAGAAATCCTCCAATATCCTAAAAATAAGACGTAAATATATCATAATACTTAAATTCATCGAATAAATAAATAAGTCAAAAAATATATAAGTGCGACAAAACTAAGCATATATAAATACGCTAATAAAAACATAAAATACACACTTTTTTCGATCAATCAAGCAGTATGCGCCCCTAGGCATGCTCCAAAAGAAAGCATTTGAGGTTTTCGAAAAGCGGGGGGACACGAAAATTTTCTCCCAACCGAACCCCATTCTGAGGACGAGAGGGTATGTCCCTTCGCGAGATGATGCATATTGTAGATATAATAGGGATTTTGGTCCTTTGACAAAAAATTATAAGGAGATAAAATATGAGATTGAGCGGCTCATCCGAGCTGGGCATCTCAAAGAGTTTGTGCTAAATGACTAAGAAAAAATAGATGATCAAGAGACTATGGGAAAATGTAACAACCAGACGATCGAGAGGATCGATCGCCTAAGAGTGGCGAAATTCAGATGTTCACGAGAGGTCCCACTGGGGACTCCCACAATGAAAGGAAAAGGGCGTATCGCGGTAAGGAAATCACCAAGGAGGTCACAAAAATCCAGCATCTTGAGGTAACACTTAAGTTCGAAGTGGAAGACGTGAAGGGTATCTCTACCTCACAAAACGTTTTCTTAGTCATCACTACGAAGTCACAAGCTAAGACGTGTAGAGGGTATTCATTGACACAGATAGCTCGGTCGATATCATATTCTTACAGTGTCCAAATCAGACTGACTTAGATGTGAAGATCGAGCCAGTACATACAGCCCTCTACAGGTTTAACGGTAATGAGGTCATGTTGATAGATGAGGTGCGTTTGTCTGTGGTGTTGGGAATGCAACCCCTAAGAAAGGTCAAGTGTTAGGGTATACTGTAAAAGTTCGGTTTCAGTTTCTGGCAATAACTTTTTGAATGAGAATTGTGTTTTGGTCAAGTATGTGTGTTTGCAGTTTATTTATTTATGCGAGCATATGTTCCCTTATTTTACATTGTAGATAATATGGTTCGATGCGTCGAATAGAAAGATCATATTATCGGTTCCTTGTAAATATAAATAATTAATTCACAGTTCCTTGTAAGATCATATTATCGGTTCATTTATGCTCTTCTCACCTCGAGTTCTCCACAACCGCCTGCCAAACTTACATCAAACATATCTCTTCATAACTGACACACACAATCACCTCTTCTTTATAGCTTTCCTTTATTGCCCAATCTCTCATTCACTTTTCAAAATTCAAACCTGAAATAATTGTATTCTTTCGCATCTCTATTATCAACCCATGGCCAGTGACGAACCTTCCAAGCGATATGGTCCTCATACTAAAGAAAAGGCCAATAAGGTAAGGTATGACCCACGTTTAGTCACACCTCCACCATTCTCTCTCCAGAGATGACAACCTCCAATGTGCCCTTGGTTGTCGTCCCTTTATCTACAGCGCCACTCTTACCATGTTCAATTAAGTCGACCACATCTATTGGTATTGTTCCACCATTGTCCTCATTAGAGACTCGCTCTCACACATCTACATCGCCTTCTGTCGCCCCACTAGTGCCTGTGTCCGCTCCACCTTCGGCTTCGGCTAAGGGGGAGACTTTCGGTGCTCATAGGTCGACAAGCAAGGGAAATAAACGTCTCTGAAGGCCGACGATGAACAAGATACTGCAGCCAAATCCTCTACATCAGACTCCTTTCCTGCAGCTACTCAGTCGGATGTTCCGACATCCGTCGAGATCAATTCCGACCAAGAGACTCCTCTGGCTTCTACTCGTCCAGTCCGTCGCTCCATCCGCCGCAAGGGGAAAGAACCAGCTATTGATGACGTCCCCTTTGAGGCAGAAGATGATGAGTATGACTTTCCCTTGGCGTACCCCAATCGGTTTTATACTGAAGCAGCTCAGGTTCATTTCGAAGATCTTGCGAACTATGAATTTCGTTCTGCCCGAGAATTAGGTGATAAAAAGTTTTTTGAACTTGGTATTGAGGCTTTGATTGAAACTGTTAGTCTTGAACTCTATGTCTCTAGTGTTGTTCCTTTTAGCTCTGACATTTTGCTTGAATTTTATGCCAACTTGACCCCGTCAGTCTTTGAACGCAACAACCTTCACTATCTTAAGGTCTTTGGTAGGAATAGGGTTGTTAATATTAGTTCTTCCTTGCTGAATGAACACCTTGGTGTTCCTCATGTTGATGTTGTCTCTAATGTCGATTTGGATGTGCTTACCTCTGTTTTGTCGGTCAACCGCTTTGATAAGTGGCCTGGGTCCAATATGCCTGTTAGCTCTCTGAATCTCCATGCCAATCTCTTGCATAAGATTGGAGCCTGCAACTGGACCCCCATAATGAACAAACATCAACTTACTGAGAAGCAATCCAAGGTGATTTATTGGGTCATGATTGGTTCTCTGATTAATTTAGGTGCTCTCGTTGTTGATACCCAGTGTTCATTCCTGTTGAATACGACCCCTTGTTGTACCCTTCCTTTTCTCTGCATGTTATGGTCCTATTTGAGCTTTGTCGGTGTGATTGTTTCTCCACGTCTTGGGGATCATTAGGTTCATCCAGTCGTCCTCTCACAGTGAGTGTTAACACACTCAATGAACATAATGCCTCCAAGACCAAGATAGAGGTTGAGACTGTCAATGTTGATTCATGGGACGATTTCGTGGATCAGCAACTGAAGGCATGGGAGAGCATTGCGTGGGAAGTTGCTCTTCAACAAAGCTTCCTCTGGCACGTGCGCAAAACGCTCAAAGGCCGCCGTCATTCGCTTGGGATTAGCCCTTCGGCATCTAAGCGTTAAAAAAAAAAAAAGAAAAACGAGGGAATGAGAACGATGAAGATGATGCTGATTTGGATGACTCAGAGTCATGCTGCTGTTGTTGCTAGTTTTATGTTCTACTTTTGAGTGATTTAAGGAGTGCTGTAGTGAGGTCATGTTGTAAAGAACATCATTTTATTCTGGTTTTCTGTTGGTGTGGGCGATGATGAAAATGAACTGTTATTCTATTGTTTAGGATGTGTTTTTATTATTTGCAGGTTATGCTGAACATCCTAGAAGACATATATTCTGTTATGTTGTGTGATGTTCTAATCTTGTTGGATGAGATATAATCAATCCCTCATGTTCGAACATTGTTACCTGGATGCTTGTTGTTTTTTATGTTTATGTTGCATGTCATCTTCAAGATATATTTCTGAACTGAATGCCAAATGGGAGATTGTAAGATTTTATTTTAGGAAAGAAGTTCTGAAAATGTCATCTTGATGTTCTAACCAAGCTACGAGAATAAAAGGGAAGATCTACATTCTTTCTCTCTTTCTTTTGTTTAGGCTTAGATTATATTCTATTTAATATGGCAAGTTTCTATAATGCTATTGATATTTTGCAGCGCATTATGGTACGACTGAGACTGAGTTGGGCAGGAGCAAGCGGTTGGATTGGCCTGACTCTTCCAGACCAAAGATACTCGGCGAGATCTTCGATTCAAAGGAAAAGGAAGCTAATCGAGGCAAAATGGAATAAGAAGATCTCGGCTTCCATATAGGAAGATCTCGACCTTAGTTGAAATTTAAAAGAAGGAAGAAAATCCACTCCAAAAGAAAGGAAACTTGAAGTCTACTTACTTTGAGGAGATTGTATATATAACGTCTCAAATACTCAATTGATGGTTGGTGCATATATTGGAGTTTATCATATTTTGAAATCTGATTGAGTGTTTGTGAGATTTGTTTTTCGAGTTCTTTTGTAAATAAATTTTCAGTGTTCTTACACCACTAAATAACTGTGTTTTGTTTTCTTTACCTACAAACAATTTTCGTACTAGGGATTAAGTACTAGGATAGCTAGGAGGGATTCTTAGCTAGTTTGAAGTGCACAAGGTTGTGGCCAGATGATTAGTTAATAGGTTCGGGTATAGTGTTAGCTAGACTACAAGGGAGTTCGAGTCTTGTAAGTAGGGTTGTAAACGAATCGAATCAAAGCGAATACTTAGAGATTCGATTCGGATTCGTTAAAATATTCGAAGATTCGAATTCGTATTCGATTCGTTAACGAACTCATTTTTTTATTCGTATTCGATTCGTTTAGAATATTCGAACATATTCGATTCGATTCGAAATTCGTTTTCAAAATAAATTATGATTAAAAAATAATAATTACAAAAAATAATTTTTATTTTTCATATATTTTTAGGAAAATTTGTTAATTTATGATGATTTTACTTTTTATGTCATAAAAATAGTAGGAATATAACAATATATATATATATATATATATATATACATATATATTATAAACAAAATGTATACTATATATAATTTATAAAATTTATATAATTATTGTTAACGAATCGAATATTCGAATTTCGAATCGAATATCTACAAATTCGAATTCGGATTCGTTTAACTTTCGAATATAAAACATTATTCGTATTCGAATATTTCGAATTCGAATCACGAATATCGAATTCGAATATCGAATCGAATCAAAAAAATTTGATTTGTTTACAAGCCTACTTGTAAGTCCAAGCTGTACTTTGTGCATACAAACCGAGCTATTAATGAAAGAACTTTGAGGAGTAGTGAGACGCTCCCCAAAGAGATTTTAAGTTAATTGCTTCCACTTTTTATTTTTGGTGTTCGAACACTATTTGCGTATTTAACTTCAGTCCCAATATCTGTTTCACCAAGGATTTGGTTTATATTGAGGGATGAAGAAGGATGACTTTCTTGATGGTTGTTAGAGCATCTCCAATGTTATAACTTTGAAAGACAATAATTTTTAACGCATGTCAATCAATGATTGTAATGTTAACCATGTAGGAATAATGTTAAAAGAGTAGAAATTTGAATCAAATTAGTATCTCCAATGCATCAATTTGATAAGAAGTTATATGTATAGGTGGACCAATTAAAATAATCATTAATACAAGAACAATAAAAAATTAAATCAAATATAAAGTGAATTGATTAGTCATCATGTTTAACATGGTGTTAGATATTAGAAAGTGTGTTCAACATTGTCAACATTAAATGCTATCCACCTCATCATGAAAGAGTTTATGACAAGATGCATTGGAGAATAAATTTGTAACAAACTTTCAAAAGTTGATGATATGGATGAATTTTTATAATGTCAAAAGTCATATTGGAGTGATTTAATGATGACATAGTGGATTATATTATATTGTACTGTATAATCTTTTAGATATTCTTTCTAGAAATAAAACGAAATTGATGAATAGATTAGCTTTTTCAGATTTTTGTCCATACCGCAACAATTGTAGTAATAATCTTTTCTTTTCCTATATAAAAGTTTATAAGTTTCATTTTTTAACGTGCAAAAAATAATCTTTGACAAAAATATTGCAATGATATAGATACAAAAGAAAAAACTTATATGCGTATATGTTGTTATGCCCATTCTAATCAGGAGCGAAACTGAAAAATTAATTGACAGGGGGCAAAATACATGGCAAAAAATTTGGGGGTGCAAAAAATAATTTAAGAGGGGACAAATTAAAATATTTAAGTATAATAGTAAAAAAAATAAAATTTGAGGTGGGACAATTGCCCCCCTAGATCAACATGTAGTTTCGCCCATGATTCTAATGTCCATCTTGATTAACCAATTAAAGTCATCTATATATATTGAAAGAGGATGGTAAATAAATTATTTGTGAAAAGTTGATAAAAAGCTTGGGTCAAACTATTTATTTCATGATATATACATGCAATGTTTTACAAGATCAACACTTACCGTAATTACTTGGTTTGTTGCGTTCACACTTAAAGAGTTGGTTAATTACGGTACCGCCCCTAGTGTGAACACTCGCAGTATGTAAGCAGCCTCGTCCTGCTCAATCGTAATTTACAGCCATATCAATATACACTGCATACTTATGAAACAATGACGTTATGATTTCTTGCGCAATGACTGTAAACAAGAGCCAATGACAATCGTTATCCCAAACAAAAAACGTTGTGTACAAAAAATTATTCAATAATTTATAAAAAAATTTTACCTTCTTTGCGATCCATTTATTTTTCTCACATATATATAA
This sequence comes from Striga asiatica, assembly GCA_008636005.1. Classification (NCBI taxonomy): domain Eukaryota; kingdom Viridiplantae; phylum Streptophyta; class Magnoliopsida; order Lamiales; family Orobanchaceae; genus Striga; species Striga asiatica. The sequence continues at coordinate 1,367,182 of BKCP01008848.1, read as the reverse complement.
ATTACATTAATTTTAATATTTCACATGTTAAACATTCCAAAAAAATATATCATCCCGTGCATTGCACGGGCTACGCGCTAGTTTGAAGAATATGAGGGACAAATTAATTAAGTTATATCGACGGAACACTAAAATTTTAAACCCTAAAAACGAGAAATACGTGAAACATCCCAAATGTCCAACAAAGTCGGTCCTCTTGATCTCAAATTCAATATGAATATTCCTCTTAATACGCGTCATCATATCACATACTCCCTCCTATTCATGATAAGTGTCGTTTTGGGAAGTTACACACTAATTAAGAATAATTTTTTTGCCAATAATAACCCTCATTAATGAAGATAGAGATGGATGTTTTAAAAAAAAGATGAAGAGAATATGAAAAAACGTAGTGTATTTATTAACTAAATGAGGGTAATAATGGAAAACTATGTACAAAAGATCCAAAACGACATTTATTTTGGTTAATAGTTGATAAAGCCAAAATGACATTTAAAAACAATAGGAGGTAGTACAAAACTGATATTTTTCACATTGGCTTCAGCCGTAGAAACGTGGATTCTTTCACATTGGTCTCATTACTTATGGCATGATTGGTATGATGGAATGAAATTTCATAGGATTGGAATGAATTGAAGAATGGAATGATTATGGGAATGAAATGAAACATATTTTGTCATTGATGTGTTTGGTATGCAGAAGGAATATGACTAGAATGGAATGACATTATCATTTTTTATTATAAAAATAAATAAAAGCTTTTTTTAAAAAATAATGTACTTTTAATAAATTATATATAAATGCTTTTTTAATCATATAAAAATAAAATAATATATTTTTAATAATATATATAAATAGAATAATATATTGTTTAATAATATAAAAATAATATATTTTTAATAATATATAAAAATAAAACAATATATTTTTAAATTATATATAAAAAATAATATATTCTTAAAAGTAATATATTTTTAATAATATATATTTTTTAATATTTTTCAATAATATATTTTTAATAATATATTTTTAAAAGTAATATATTTTTAATATATAAAAAATAATATATTTTTAATAATATATAAAAATAAAATAATATATTTTTAAATTATATATAAATGCTTTTTTTAGTTTTATTTTTATATAAGTATTTAATATATCTAATTAAACAATAAATAAAAGTAAGTTTTCAATTTTTTTATTTGAATTTTTGTTTAAATAATTTTATTTAATATATTTTAATCATGATTTATAATATATATTATATATTTATATTTTATAATTATTTGTTAATTTTATTTTTTAAAATTTGATTCCTGCACACATGGGAATGAAAAAACCTTCCCTTTACTATGGAATGGCTAATCCCATGGAGATGGATTTTGTCATTCTCATTGAAATGGTCATTCTTTCTAAAAAAATATACCAATAATGAGATAAGGAATGAGTAAGGAATGATCATTCTATTCTCATGTCATTCCTTCCTACCAATTATGCCAATAGTGTAGTAGATGAAATTATTGTTTCCTGGAAAAGAATTTTACATAAATAAGTTTTCTCCAATCAACCAAAAGTACCCACCTACATAGAGGCACAGCCCGCCGCCATCCGAAATCAGCAAGCTATTCATCATAAGGTCTAACTAAAAAAATCATGGTCAGATCTAAATATGGGAACTGGGGCCCACAACCCTAACGAACGGCCAAGGCCGAATCCCCAGCATCAACGGTCTCGATTGGACATCGTCAGAGTACAATCGCCACACGTTTGTTTGTACAACCAACTCTTGGGTTACAGATCCCTTCTTTTCTATTTCCTCTCATCACCACCAAATTCCCCTTTCTCTTTCTAGCCTGGTTTGTCGGACCAGCTCTCGCGAGGGCTCAAGAGCTTCGGAAGAGAGAGAAAGAGATTGGACAATGAACGGCGGAGATTTGAACCAGCAACAGCAGCAGCAGCAGCAACAGTTGCAGCAGCAGCAGCAATGGGCGGCGATGCAGCAGTATCAGCAGCAATGGATGGCGATGCAGTACCCGGCGGTGGTGATGCATCAGAACATGATGTACAACCAGCATTACGTGCCGTACTACCCCCACCACCAGCATCAATTCCCTCAGCCCAGGCAGAGCAATCAGATTCAGAGTTCGGGGGAGGATAACAAGACCATCTGGATCGGAGATCTCCTGCCCTGGATGGATGAAGCTTATCTCAACTCTTGTTTTTCTCAAACTGGAGAGGTATGAACTTCTTTGCTGCTTATTTCTTTTATATTCATTCGGAATGTGTAATATTGTTTTTTGATGATTCAATTGCTTGCATTAGTATTCGGATTTGGAACGTGAAATATTGTTTCTGTGTATTTGGATGCTGTGTAATGAGCTATCACGCATTACTATTTGTTGAATTCTGTATTCGGAATTATACCCTGGGACACGTTTATTGTAGAGATTGATTGATATTCGTGCTTAATTTTTTCTTATTCTTTTTAAACGACGAGCGTGAAGTTTTGGATCTCGCATCTAACATTTTATTTTCAATTTCTCTTAACTGTTAGCGTTTCAGATCTACAAGCGTAAAACTTATATTTCACTGTTTTATCATATGGATCACAAATAAACAATGCTTATAGACAGAAAAATTTAAATCAATGAATCTCATCAAGCTTTTACTTACAATCTACTCAATCTTTGGTAATAAGATCCTAAGTTTTAAATATTACATTGCTGGAACAAAATAAATGTACCGAATACCTATTTATGGTCAAAGAGTTTACAGTAGGCCACTACTAGAAAAAGTGGCATCTGCAAAGGCCTCAATATTGTTGTAGGTAACTTTTTTTGGAATGCAAGTCATTGCCAAAACACAGAAAAAAAGAACTTTATTTGCCATGATTTTTGTTGCTAATGTTTGTTTTCTAAAAACTATTGTTGT
>BKCP01008848.1:1350190-1360954 GCA_008636005.1 Striga asiatica | reverse complement strand
CTCCATTTTGACATTAAAGATATTTGCTAGAATGGCTCCAGAACTGCTATTTATCTATTCTTTTTAGGTTTTGATATGTTTTAAGTTTGGCTTAGACTGGGCAGTATTAGACTGTTACTCGAATGTTTGTGGTGCACTATACGATATGGAGACTGTTAACATGTATTTTTATTTATGTTTTGAGTATGACTTCCTCGGCAATCTTGTTCCACTCACCTGATGAAGAAAATCAGGAAATGAAATATTGATGTTGGGTGGGATGTTGGGTAGTGAACTTGGATGGCAAGGTTAGGGATACTTGCAAGAACTGCCCTTGAAGTTTGCTTAATAAAATTATTTTTGGCATAAGCGGAGTAAACCGCAAACCAGTAGGTGGGCCAGCCAGTGGATTTTTCTGGTGATGGATGATTTTTTTGTTTCCAATTATTTCCTGTCCTATCCTCAAAAAACGAGTTTTGTATGGATACAAGCAGTGTCACCCTATGCCCCTAGCTGACATTGAGCATTTATTGTCTTCTCACTTTCTCATTGTATAAATACCGACTCTTTCGGGGCTATACAAGAGGACATTAAAAGAAAAAAAAAAAAAACAACAAAAACAACCTCAATATATATACATAACAGATTTACCCAGAAATACTACCTTCATATAGTTCTTTTATGACATTAGTACATCTTTGTACAGTCCCTCAATAAAAATTCCAAAGAACCACTCTCCTTGCAGATCGGCAGTATCGGCTCTTCGTTTATTTTTCCCTAATATTTACTTTCTTAGTTAGTATAAAAGTGTTCATATTCTATTTCTCCTGATTTATTACCTCAATTACATCGTAAAACACATCGTAACTCCCGAATAAGCTGCCTAATTTGTATCAACAACTATAATCGTTGCCGGTCGACATTCAACAAAATGGCGATAGAGGAAGGACCACCATCAAGGGTTACCTCTAAGCCCCACCCTTATATAAAGTCATCTCCAGTTGATGTTCTTTTAAAAACGCTTCTTCTCTTCCCTCTTTATCAAATGGAGGGCTGCACAACCAACCCTCTTTATCTTGTAATCGGTCGGAAGAAAGGGTGGTTCAACCGACGCATCCGTCGCAAATCAATTTGTTATTCTATCGAAATAAAATCTCCCTAAAACTATCCAAATACTATATTTTTGCTTTCTCACGTCACAAAAAATTAAGATCTATACACTGCGGCCAAAATTCGTATTATCCCACAATCGATAAGAATACAAATTGATTAGCTCACCTTAGACAAGAACGTCGATGGTGTAAAACTCTTCAATCTAGAGTAACTATGACTTCCTTAGTAGTCAGTGGCCTGGGGACAAGTATAGCAAAAATCTATCAAACAATCCACTGCCAGATCTTGTCCTTAGTAAACTCTTGTATAGTTGCACATGCCGATAATTTATTCGTTCTCTCTTTTTTATTTGTAAATTTCTATTTTCAAGTATTAAAATATTTATATTATTTGATAAGAGTTAATTTCTTTACACATAATTATTCTAGGTATTATTGATAAATTTAGAATATACAGTTATTGTCTTTTGATATTGTTTGTGTCTTGTAAAAATATATCCTAGTAATATTTTTTAAATAGTGCAACATGATGCAAAAGAGAAAAAATAAAATTAATCGATAATTAGATAAATATATCTCGATTTATTTGATTATAAATGTCATTGTAGCAGAGATGGGGAAAACATGTTTGAACTTGTGCTCGTTTAACAAACGAATATAAGGCCCTGCTCGAGTTCGACTCGCTGAAGCTCGTGAAAGATCGAATTGACTCGTTCGTTTAATAAACCTAAAACCCTAAACAAGTTGTTCATGAATAACTTAGTTCGAATAATAATTCTATGGTTGATTCATAAATTTTTAGTGATTACTCTACAAAACATTTTTTTTCTTTCTTCTTGTTGAATATCTAATGTTTACTATCATAATTCATATATGTTTAATATTTTTTTTTAAGAAAAACTAGATTGATTTATTGATATTATTTGTTATGCAACGTTCATGAACGTTTCATTCAAACAAAATAGGTATAATTACAAGTATATAAAAGTCTTAGTAAGTTTAAAAAAATCCATAATGAAAGTCTTAAAAAGTCTCAAGTAATATTTCTCTGAAAATCTCAAAATGTCCACCGTCATGAAAGTTTACAAAGTCCATAAAAGTCACCAAATTTAAAAAGTCTTTGAAAATCTCAATTGAACTGGTTTGGTTATATAAGGCAATGATTAGTCCGGGCTCAGTTTGGCTAAACCAAACAATGTTTTATAATACTACATTACTTATTTTGGTGCAATTTGGATTGAGTGACNACGATGAGATTAATAAATAAAATACATATTTACATCTAGATCACAACTAATATAGTCTACTAAGTAGCTACACAGCTGAATATAATGGAAGGTCTATCAAAAAGTAACCTTGAATCAACACAACTAACCCGCCCACAATAACAAATCTAAAAACCTCCTACACGAACACGCTTCTAAAAAAGGAGAATAAAACTACACAAAAACACACAACATACAACAGAACAAATTGCAAGAAAAACACCACCATCTTCACACCAGGAAAAAGTGGTAAAACAGGGTACAAAGACTATCGCCGGCTTCAGCCCCGCAACAAAGTCTCCGACACTTTGTCGATACTCCCTCCAAGATCTCGCCATGGCACACGTGTACAAGAAAGACGTGCAACGCTGAATGAGGGCGCGGAGGACCGTAGGGAGAACTGTAAGAATCTGGGAAAACGAGTGCAATCTTATGCACGTGAGGGTGAGTCTAGGTGGGCCATAGTGAGTTTTCATCTCATCTTAAAACTAATTGGTGATAGGAGTAGTCCACTAGGCTTATAAGTTAGACCTATTTTCCCTGTATAAACGATGTGAGACAACTCACAAGTGATTCTAAGACGCTCACTTGTGAGTCTTTCATACGAAACCCAAGCCCACAAAGCAAGTTGGGTAATCGGTACGTCATCGCAGGTGCGGCGTAGGCCAGCTCTGATACCATGTATGAATCGAGAGAAATTGTTGCGGTCTCATGCACGTGAAGCGCACCATAAGAGGGTAAGCCTAGGTGTGTCATAGTGAGGTTTCATCCTAAAATCAATTAGTGATAAGATGGAGTAGCCCACTGGCTAATAAATTAGACCTATTTTTCTGTATAAAAAAATTTAAGACAACTCACATGTGATATTTTAATACGTTGTCGGCCTTGGCGTCGGGTCACCAAATTAAAGACTCGCATGGTGAAAAAAAAAAATGTGAATCNTTTCTTTTTCAATTAAATCTATATGTGGTGCTTGGAAACAATTTCACTCCATTTTCATTGGGTAAATTATGTTTATATATAAATAATTATGAAAAATAAGTGTTTATCATACATTAACATTATGAAATACCTTTTTATCATTTCTTAAACCATAGACATACTTTGTTAATAATAATAGCTTTACACTAGGAAGTATATTATCTGGAAGAAAGAAGTTTTCTTGTATTGTATCACACGCGGGTCTCTCCACTATTGGTATTCTCTAACATAAAGCAATTACCTACAAACCTAAAAGAACATTGCCATTATGTGATACACCAACCAACCTGGATAATAATAAAACTGCCAACTATCAATTAATCAAACCTATAAAATTCCACAACCAAAGCCAAGAGAAAACAGGACATCAAAACAAACCTCTAACAACATAAACACATAAACAACATGAGGGGCATTGCCGTAATTATTCTCTTTCTAACCTTCTCGTGTCTCGGACCACCCGTCCACAGCAATGAGGGCCGCCAGCTGGCGGAATTCATCAAGGCACGGCGCTTTACAAAAGCTTCAGCTGATGACGTGGCTGAGGATGACATCATGCCCGATGTCTACGTACAACGTCAGGATGGACTGAAAAAGGCGGACAAGATAAAGATGCTGCCAGGTCAGCCGCCAGTCGATTTTGATCATTATTCAGGATATGTTACAGTTAATGCCAAAGCTGGACGAGCCTTGTTTTATTATTTCGCGGAGGCCAAGAACTCGACTGATAAGCCTCTCGTCTTGTGGCTCAATGGAGGTTAGGTTACGTAAAAATGCATTAATTTTACTTGCGGTATTCATAAATAAATAAATATTCGATATCTAGTAATTAGTATATAACAACACGCTGCAGGCCCCGGTTGCTCTTCATTTGGAAATGGAGCAATGACCGAGCTCGGACCTTTTCGCGTGAATCCTAATGGAAAAACATTGTGGTACAACAAATATGCATGGAATAATGGTGACCATTACTAATCTCTAAAACAACCAAATTCTAAATACTTGTTGTGGCAAAATTGCAATTTTAGTTCTGTTGGTTTGATCTCTTGGCGTTTTTAGTCCTAAGAATTGAACATTTTGTTATTTGGTCCTATAATTTTGAGATGAATTTTGATTAGCAATTTAAGTTCTGTAATTTTAAAATTTGTTGCAAGAAAAATACTAAATTACAGGATCAAAAGATAAAAAGTTGAAATCTTGAGATTAAAATGCTATTGCATAAATAACCAGAACTAAAAATGAAATTTTGCGGTGCAATTACTTTTCTGATTTTTTATTTTATATTTTTTGGTTTAACTACAGTTGCAAACATAATCTTCCTTGAATCCCCTGCTGGAGTCGGATTTTCTTACTCAAACAAATCGTCTGATTACATTACTGGAGACAGAAAAACTGCTGCTGATTCTTACATATTCTTGGTTAACTGGCTCGAAAGATTTCCAGAGTACAAAACAAGGGACTTTTACATAACTGGAGAGAGCTATGCAGGCCATTACGTGCCTCAGCTTGCTGACTTAATTCTGAAAAAAAATCAAAACTCATCACAACATACTGCCATCAACTTGAAAGGAATTGCTGTGAGTTAATATATATATATCTTTGCAAATAAAACCTTCAGCTCATACTTCCCTTTGCAAATAGTGCCTGTTTAAGAGTTAACATACCCAAGAATCGTGACATATCCAGATTGGCAATGCCTACACAGACAGCATAGATCAGTTGAAAGGCGAGTACGAACATTTCTGGGCAAGTGCTCTCATATCAGATGAAATTCATAAAGGGATAGTCAAAAACTGCGATTTCTCATCACCATCATCAACTTGTCGCCAGTACATTAGTGAAGCAGACCGTCTGACAGCAGACGTATACATTTACGATATATATGCACCATTGTGCCATCCCTCTTCAAATTCTGATCAAGTATGTATTATATTATTAACATATATAAACTCATTCAAAATTACAACGAATAACCAATAGACAGTACTGCAATAAGACATCTACATTTATTTCTTATAATAACGTATTTTCGATGCAACAGAAATGTGGATTTGATCCATGCTCAGACGAATATGTTGAGGCATACTTAAATACTCCACAAGTGCAAAAGGCACTTCATGTTATTGGTACAGGAACTCCAACACAATGGTCCGGCTGCAGGTAAGTTAACTACTAAACCATGGGTTGGATATATTAATAAAAAGACATTTCTTCTCTGTACAGAATTTTTTTTCCCGAGAATTGCATTATTAACCAACTCATCACATTTTCCTGCCTCGAACTTTAATAATACAATAATTTCTTGTTAATTGAAACATATTATGTATGGCCATACATGCAGCGATTTACAGTGGCAGGATAGTCCAAGCACGGTATTACCTCTGATTAGGAAGTTGATGACTACCGGACTTCGCGTTTGGATCTATAGGTGAGAATTCATATAACAGCAGAATTTGTGATTTTTTCTTTAAAAGTTTTACAATGTAAGTTCATAATAAATAAAATCATATTGTAAAACTGGATTTGCAGTGGAGACACAGATGGTATAGTACCCGTTCAAACAACTAAGTATTCTATGCCCAAACTCGGAGCAAAAATCACTATTCCATGGTATCCATGGCACTACAATGGCGAGGTAACAAAACNAAATTTTTTGTTGGCTTTATTTCGTTCTAATAATACTATATATGATGGAACTAATAATAACCCTTTATATATTATAATTTATGAAAGGTTGGAGGATATGTAGTTGGGTATGAGAATGTGACATTTGTGAGCATAAAAGGAGCTGGACATTTTGTACCAAGTTACAAGCCTCAACAGGCGCTTGCCTTCTTCGCGTCTTTCTTACAAGGAAAGTTACCTGCAAGCCCACGTCAGGGAAAACTTATGGATGCTTAATATTCGAGATTTCTGACTGTTATATATTAGGAATTGGAGGTTGACTTGGAAATTAATGTGTTCATTTCTGTATTTACCTTGAGAAAATAAAATCCTATACATGTACACATGTAGGAATATTATCTGAAATGTATACAAAAATCTATCTCTACAAATCGCTTCCAAGAAAAGAACAAAATAAGTAAGTAATAAGTTTGTAGGTTGTAGCTTTCCCTGACGTGGGCCTGGAGGTAACTTTCCTTGTAAGAAAGCACATTAACTTCCTCATTTATTATATATATATATATATGTTTCACTGAAGTGCACTATACTTGATGAGATTCATGGTGAACATTGTTTGCATACATATATATATATATATAAATAAGTCCAGCAATCTAATTCAAGGAAGGAGTAGAACCAGTCTCTGTTCTCATTCTCATTTCAAGAAAAGTAAAACAAGAAGAAAAAAAATAAAAAAGAAAAATGATCTCATGACGAGATTATTCAAATTTTAGTTAATTGTGTGGGATTGGATGTGATGTCACTGATGTTGGAGACGTGGAAAGGGCCAGATAGCGAACTTCATCTGTCCAGCGCTGCAATGGATGCCATTTTTCTCGGGACAGACAAAGAAATAGGGATAGGGCGTGGGCTGCAGCGTCACTTTGAATCCCTCACCCCCACCTGCTGTCGTGCTCCCAATCAGAGTCGATCCCTCCATGCTACAGTTTAAGTAGCTCGACCAATCTTTCAGCAGACTCAAGCTGTGGTGCGAAGGGTATTTGAACACTGCCCCCAAATTCAAACTTTTATTTATATAAATAGGCAAAGTAGTAATTAATTAATTTCCAGAAAAGAATGCGTGACGTACCCAAAGTGTCACCGACAAAGAAGGGCCAATTTTTGAGAAACCAGCCCGTGTAATTGACCCCATAATTCCAGCCGTCCGACCCACCGACCTCGATTGTTCTTGCATTGGGGTCTGGCTCTTTTCCGGCACAGGGGCACCAAGACTCAGAACCAAAACCACTGCCGCCGCCCCACGGCCAAATGTTGCTACCCATCCCAATCGCCACAACCGAAGATCCCAAAAAAAGAACAAAAAAGTTCAAATTCAAACCCATTTTTTTTTTTTTGGNCCACCCATACATAATAGGAGTACTCTTAAAGTAAGACCTTTAGAGCCTATAGTATAGCTTAGTAGCGGCGAACTTCTTTGAAATGAAAAACGATGTGCCTGCGACCTTTTGTTTCCAAGCTAGCTACAGAGAGTACTCAAAATCTTGCTCATACGCCTCGCAAGATTAAACATCTGCGAAAGTCGTCTCGAAGCTCTGACTCTCGAGACGATAAGAGCGCAATATTGATTTAGGAGGGTAAAAAATCCTATCAGTCCATACTTTATTTATTTATTTTTTTCTTATTGTTGGATCACAAGACTCTCATACATGCATACACATTTGTATATTTGTTGATTTTACAGTTAAAAAAAACAATTAAAGCTGGACTATGACAACAATTGACTATACACGCGATAAAAAAAATCGCACTGAATTACAAAAAATAATAACAATAATAATAAAATATATAGAAATTGAAGCTAACAAAAAAGATTGAACCGCACACTACAATTTAGAAAAAGAATTAACCGATATTTATTAGTACTAAAATAATCAAATCAAATCGTACCGATATTATTTTTTACTATAATAATAATAATAATAACAATAAATGCTTGTTTTTTCTTTTAATATTATTTTTCCCATTCTGAACAATTTTTTAGTATTAAAAGGAGAAATTAGCTGTCTGAGAATTGAGATATGCAGCTTCCAAATAGAATCACAAAATAGTTAAAAAAATAAAATAAAACTCTTAAAGACGACGCAAAGGTTATAAAGAAACGGAGGAAATTGGAATATACTCGTTAAATTTCGTTTCCACTAAACGTTAAAAACACTTTCTTTTCTGTTCTAGACTAGTGCTAGCAAACTCGCGTGAAAGCTAGCCCAACCTAGAATAGTAATAACTACCTATACTTTATTAATATAAATCTATGGTGTAATTATGTTAAAGCTTTTTTCATTATAAAGAAATTGACTATTTATTCCCAAAATCAATAGAATGTCAAACATTTGGATTCCAAATACCTTGAATAAACCAAGATATTATCTAAACCGAATAAACCACACCTTAAAAGATGCTTTTTTTCGAACAAGACAACATAAACTTACACGAAAAAGTATGACGGCAGTTTTGAAGCCTCCATATTTATATTTATGATGATGATCTTGTATAATAGGCGTGCTGTAGACATGTAGTTGCTTGAAAATTTTGTAAGATTAATTTTAATGAGGATTTAAAAATACTTTCATATATATATATATGAGAATTTATAAATAGAAACCACAAGCATCAACTATGCAATATGCAAACGGGAGATTAAACCAAATTTCTATTAGTAAATGAATATTTTTTGTAAGAAATAATAATTTAACTACAATTTTAAATTGTCATAGAGCACATATTGCCAAAAAAAAAAAAAAAAAAAAAACTTTGTTTGCCTTGAAGAAATTTGATGTATCACTCGAATAACTCGGCAGACCGACTTGAACAGGTAGCTCGGCTAGGTCGTCTAAGAGAACTCTAGTATGATCGGGAATAAGCTATCGAGTCAAGGAGCTTGGACTCAAGCTCAAGATACTGATCAACCTAAAGTTGCCGACCTCCAGGAGCTCGACAATAAAGCCGACCTCGAGGTATTAAGGTCGTACGACCAGAGGACAGGTTACACCTCAGACCTCAGAATGAAGTCAGGTCCGACCTCGGGTAAGTCATAAAAGGTAGGTCAGGAGGTCGAGGTTACGGCCTAAGGATCTAAGGGTTGCATAGTAAGGGGGAAAGAATCCTAGTAAGAAGGAAAAAATCACTTGCTTAAGGACACTTGCCTAAAAAGAGACGTGGTAAGTTAGGAAGTGTGATCTAGTTTGATCTCTTTTCTAACATGGACTCTCTTGGGCACCAAGACAGCTACCCTATTTAAGGGTTTCAGGTTCTTCCTCATAACACATTGCATTCTACGCATTAAATTATATATTCTCGCATATAGTTGTTTGAACGAGTTCTGACTTGAGCATCAGAGGTATTTCCACTGAGACCCCCTCTCGGCGTACTGTAGGTCACCGAAGCTCAAAGACGAAAGAAGTTCAAGGCGTAGGCGGTTTACCCTAGTTCGTAACAAAACAAATGCTATAAATTGGCGTCGTCTGTAGGAAGAGTCATTTTTTTTTTCACAAGCTTCACAAAGTCATAATCATGCCGAGTGATAAACTCAAGAAGAACCTCGAGAAAGAGTTGGAGGTCGTGTGGCCAAAGACGTCATTTGGATCCGGCCTTTCCCCGGGTTGGCCACAATCCTCCAACAAACTCATCACGCCCCAAGAGACGTGGTCTGCCCATGGGTTAGCTCTAACTCCATCATCGAATAAACCAGAAGGATCCGCGGGTGGAAAAGAGACACATGTGGACCAACAAGAAAAAAAGAGGACCAGTGAATAGTGGTCTGCGAGTGATGGAGGACGAACATCATCAAGATGAGGTGTTAACGAACAGACCTGTGGAGCAGGTCGAGGAACAACGACTTGTTGTTGGCACGCAAGAGGACCCTCGAAATGAGGTCTTTAAGCTCACCTGAGAAAAATTAAGCAGGATCATGCAAAGGCAGTGGCTTGAGCTCAGGAGCACAGACAATCAGACCCTGTTATGTTGCATCCACAACCTTATAGAATGAAGATAGAGAGGTCCGAGCTGGGCACCAGCATCCATAATAGGGCCGCCGCAAGACACCGCACTAGAAAGGTTAGCAGCTCAGGTTAAGGAATTACAAGCTAAGGTCCTAGGAAGAGTGGTCCCTCGCAGTCACGATCAATCCATTTCATACAAAATCCTATAAGCAGACCAACCTAACAAATTCCATGAGTTAAGCTTGTTTTATGATGGCTCAACCGATCCTTCCCGACATCTTAGGTGGTATGAAAACGTCGTAGTACTCCACAATTACAGTGATGCCGTTTGATGCAGAGCTTTCCTCACTACCTTGAAAGGGTCCGCACAGGACTTGTTTCACCAAATGTCAACTGGTTCAATTTACTCGTTCCTCCTGCTCAGATCACAGTTCATTAATCAGTTCTCAAGTGTGAAGAAGCATGAAAAGACCTATCTGGAATTGACAAGTATGCAACAGAAAAAAGTAGAGTCCTTCCGAGATTGTGTGTGTGTGTGTGAGAGAGAGAGAGAGAGGTAGGTGAGGTGGCAGGTGGATCCCACATGCTAGTGGTTGTGTGGTGGCTTGAGTCCCACTGTTTGCGTGCAGAAAATTACCACATTACCCTTAATGAAGATATACTTTTAGCCTTTTTTCAGCCATTAGATCATCCGATCTAATGACTATGATTTATTTTTATTTTTTTCACTGAACACTAGTTTCACCCGAGCGTGACTCTATATATATATATATATATATATATGTGTGTGTGTGTGTGCGCGCG
>BKCP01008848.1:1337614-1348660 GCA_008636005.1 Striga asiatica | reverse complement strand
AAACATTGCAAGCACTCTGATTATTCATGTAAAAAACGGAACACACTCAAAACAAGACTCATATAATATACCAATAGGCATATGATAAATAAAATCGTTCCAACAGTTGGCTATAGAGCCTAGATGAACTCGACCTTCTGTTGATTTGTTGGAAACGATCAGTTATACCAACGGAACAAAGGCACGACTGCAAACTTCATTTGGCCGACTCTACAGTGAAAGCCTTCTCTTTCGCCACACGCGAAATAGTATGGCTGCAATCTTTTCAGCACGAATTCAAACCCTTCCCCAACTCCTGCGTTGGCATCCCCGATTTTCTTTGCCCTTTTCAGGTCACAGTTTTGGTAGCTCTTGAAATTCGGTAGCAAGTACACGCTGTGCGGAAATGTGGTCGCGTTTGGCGCGTCGTATTTGAACACTACATATCACAATATTATGCATATTTCATCAAATGAAATTATGATTAAGTTACATCTTCAAATTCGTTTATAATAAGTATGTTTACTAATTATGGTTATTATTTGAACTAACACATATACAAGACTTGCAGGCTATGTACACTACAAAAAATTTGTTATATTCCAACGGAAAATCCTATGGTAAAATATTCCAATGGAAATTCTAACGGATATTCCAATGGTATAGCTTCCGTTGGGATGATTCCAACGGAAATTCCAACGAAAATATTTCGTTGGAATGTATTTTTCATTGGAATTTTAGATGGAATTTGATAATTCTAACGGCTATATTTTCAATGGCTTTTGACCGTTGGAATATGCAATTTCCGTTGGAATTTTTATTCCCACCACCGTCAAAATCCAACGGATATTCCAATGGAAAACTTACTCCAACGGAATATTTTTGTTGGAATTTCCTTTAGAATAATTCCAACAGAAATAATAGTATTGAAATATCTATTGGAATTGCCGTTGAAATTCTATTAGAATATATTTCCGTTGGAATTTCATCATTTTCTTGTAGTGGTAGTTTAGCATATAAACTTAGGTTGTACGTGCATGTGTGTGTATATGTAAGAACATATATGTATGATTTTTTATAATTCGGAAAATTAATTATTTAATTTCATACCCAGAGAGTCGTTCATGTAGAAGGGTAAGTTCGAGATAGCCCAATTGGAGTAATTAAACCCGAAATGCCAATTTTCAGATCCGCCCACAATGAATTTTCTGGAGCCCACCCTTGTAGTATTTTTGGGCCAATTATAGCCCCAAAAACCGCGAGCAGTTGTGCCGTTGAAGTTGGCAGCGCCACCAGTAGTGCAGTTGTTATTTGCCATGGTCAAGGCAAAAGTTGAAATGGTTGCGAAAAGAACAAGAGCCAATGCAAAATTTCTGGCCATTTCTTGTTGTACGTATATGCTTGGATGTAAATAAATTAATTAATTGGTGAAAGAGAGGAAATCAATGTATGGTAAGTTGATGAATTTTGTTGGTGTTGTAAGGATGAATGGAGATTAGGGGTTTATATAGAGCATGCAAGCGAAATTTATTGGAACGAGTCAAAAAGATTTATAACAATCGTTTACTTGAGTAGGTTGGTGAGATAGCATTAGCCAAAAAATAAGGTGTGAACTATTTGTTTTTTCTTCCTTGAATTACTTATTGGGTGGGGACCGTGAGAGTATGTAAGTTCTTATGAATTCATCCTTTTGCTAATTGTGAAATTCAGATTAGTTCTCCCTTTTTTTCTTTTTGTATGTGGTGTAGAATATTATTATCATTATTATTATTACTAGTACAGTCCCGTGCGATGCATGGGGATTTATTATCTTCGTCCCTTTTATAAAGCAGTGTTCAGTTAAAATTCAAAGTACTTACTAAAGGAAAGATCATGCCATTAATAATAAATAAATTAATAAATACAATGATAATAAAATCTATATATTATTGAACACTTCCTTATATACAACGTTCATGGTTTGATTCTTTGGCACGTCATCGTCGCTGCAAATTAGGACTTTCAAACCCATTTCTGTTTGTGACATGGGAGACAGCAACATACAATTGACCATGACTAAACACTGATTTCTTAAGAAAGAAGCCCACATGCGATAATTATTGTTCCTGACTCTTGTTTATAGTCATGTTGTAAGAAAATATAATGGGAAACAATTAATCCAATAACATCTACAAAAATATAAGAAAATGCATCATATTGAAATGTATAACATATAAAATAGTTTATTACAGATTTAAATTAAAAAAATCGAAATAAGAAATAAACAAAAAAATTATAACGTACCAAACAACATGACTTCATCAATGTTACGAACATCCATTAAAGTTAGAAATAGAGAAATCACCCCTCCATTTGATAAATCACCTTTCCATTTGATAGATCACCCCTCCATTTGATAATCTTGGTTTGACCATTGATAATGATCCTCCTTTTACCTATCGTCGATTTATGGATGCCAGTATTGCTATTCACTTGATAGTTTGTCAAGATATAAGCGCCACCTTCTTCGATATCACCGATGATTTTTTGGATATTGACAGGCCGAATTATGCCAATAATTCATCCTCCCTAAAACATTGCATAATGAATACTTCAATAACTAAATTATAAAAGATGTTGCATAAAATGATGCATTTAAATAATACTAAATGAATATATTACCTCAAAATCATAAAAGATAATCTCAAGAACATTTCGGTAATTGTGTACGTCTTCAACTCGTTGGAACATCCTAATTACGCGTAGCTTGATTGGTGGCTTATTGGATCTTTTGATATCCTTGATTACTCCAAAATCCGAAGCCATTTTCAATGGTGATGTAAAAGCTTGTAGAAAAATTTGTTTTGTGGGATATATTGGATGTCGAATACTTTTTGTTCAACGTTGGTGATGTTTATATAGTCATGTGTATGTGCCATATGTCTAGGAAATAAAAAAATATTTACGTAAGGTATTTAATATGATCCGATCCGATTTTTTTTATTATGATTATAATTGACTTCTAAAAATATGTGTTATCGGTTTTGTTAAAAAAATAAAAAAAAATGTGGAACGTGATTCACTTGTGAGAGACGAACGAATATTTAGAAGATTATGTAGCCAAAAATAATGGAGTTTGTTACAATGAAATTTGGTAAGACTTTTTGGATAGATTGAAAAATAATATTTTTATTTTGATCTATTTATTGGACAAATCCAAAACTTTAATTTACAAAATATAATCTTTAATTTTTTGAAACGTGTAAAATTTTCTAAGATAACTTCTATAAAACAAAATGTGATCAAATCATAATTGATTTTTATGCCTCAATATTCCAAATCAAACCTTACAAATATGGTATGATTATTTACTATTAATATTTTATTTTTTCAAACGTCTGATTCTCTTAGGTTTATATGAAACAAAGTTCAATCAAATCAAAATTGATTTTTATGCCCACATTAAAACTTTATCAATATGATATGTTTATTTTATTTATTTATTTTTTTTCAAATCCACGACTCAAATTTTCGAGAGAGAGAAAAAAAAAAGGAAACAAAATCTTATCAAACCTTATCAAATTTTTGAGAGAGGAAAAAAAACAAAAAAAAAATTAGAAACAAAATCTTATCAAACCTTATCAATAATGAAGATTCGTGTTTCCACGAAAAGCTAACAAAATCCCGTGGTTACCAAAATCCTATCAAATTAGTTAAGAAAATCCCATTAAATTGGTTTAACAATATTGGAACGCATTTTGTTAGGAAAGATTTACGTAATTTATCTATCTAATTAATATCATATTAACGTGTGGGCCCAGTGATATTAATTTAGTATAGCATCCATTACCTCAAAATAATTATTTGTTTGATTTACAACATTAATTTGAATGGAAAAAAATCCCTAATTGTTAAGATATCTCAATTCAAAATCTCAATTTTTTGGCATAAGAATTTTCAAATTTGTTACCAATAAAAATAGATTCCTATGGGATTAATATTTAAATATATTAAATTTTGGTATAAGAATCTCTAAATTTGTTACCATAAGAATCTTCAATTTGTTTCCATAAGAAACCCATAAAAATCTCCTATGGATTGAAGTTTATCAATATTTAGTATAGCATCCATTATTCTCGGAATAATTTTTTGTTTGATTTACATCATGAATTTAAAGGGGAAAAAATCCGAAATTGTTAGGATATCTCAATTCAAAATCTCAATTTTTTGACATAAGAATCTCAATTTGTTACCATAAGAATCTCATAGAAATCTCCTATGGGATTGGAGTTTATCAATAGTTGGTATAACATCCATTATTTTTGGAATAAATTTTTGTTTGATTTACAACATTAATTTGAATAGGAAAAAATCGTAATTGTTGGAATATCTCAATTCAAAATCTCAATTTTTTGGCATAACAATCTTTAAATTTGTTACCAATAAAAGTAGATTCCTATGAATTAATATTTAAAATGAATTAGATTTTGGTATAGGAATCTCCAAATTTGTTACCAACAAAATCTCCAATTTTTTTGGGATATCTCAATTAAATTTGTTACCATTAAAATCTCCAAATTTGTTACCATAAAAATCTCAATTTTTTTAGTAAATGTGTTTTTTTCGAAATTTCCATTAATAGTAAGTCAAACTATTTATTTTTTTAGTCAAACTTACTATAAAAATATTTTTCCAACAACCTCTTTATATTACTATAGATTATTATTATTATTATTATTATTATTATTATTATTATTATTATTAGTATTGATTATTATTGTTAATTGTTTTATTTATCTTGGCTTGATGGACAAGTTAAGAAGTATGGTTTATGGGAACCTTATTTAAAAGGACTCCTCATCTATTATTTTAGGTGGTTGTTTATGAATGAAAATATGAATTAATATCATAAGGTGTTCTAGAGATTGGGATCTCATTAATATCGGTTCACTCGTACGCTTCCCTACATCAGTTGGAATCAGAAGTCAGCATGATTGCCGTTGCAGAAGTATCCGGGTCGACGAGCAACGGGCTTCGACCGACAGATCAATCAATTGGAACGTCGGATTGAGAATCTTTCGACGGGGATCGAATCTTACTATCAACGACTTGGTTGAAAATTTGCAGACGAATCGTGACGCTGGCAACCGAGGCGTGCACTGGGGAGTTCGCGGAGGATGTGGAGGCCGTGGTCCAGGTGGGGCGCCCCGCCGGAGATCTCTACAACCACTGTCTGGTGACGAAGACGGCAAGGAGACAATCTCGGAGGTGAACCCCTTCGACGATTATCAACCTCCGCACGTTGAGGTTTAGCCCTTCGCTGCGTATGGCGACCGTGATATGCGACGACGGGGTCGCGTCTTATTAGACAACGACAATCAACGCAGCGACAGCGGCTGGCGCGACGAGGAAGCCTTCGCTGGCGCGACAAGGGCATGAGTCTGAAAAATTTTTGTCATCTTTTAAACCATGTTTCATAACCCTTGACGGTGGTGTTGCATCTGGATTTAAGAAACCTAAAGAAGAGGAGTTTGATACGCGGTTGTATATGTTGAAGTAGTTTCATGATGGAGAGTGTGATGTTGCCATTGTTGACGATGGTGAACTTTTCAAATCACTTCTCAGAAACAAAAACTGCTATTTATTGGATTGTGGTTCCGAAGTATTTTTCTGGGTTGGCCGGGTAACTCAAGATGAGGAGAGGAGAAGTGTCATTCGAGCAGCCGAGGATTTTGTGGCTAGCCAAGGTAGATCACAGTAATACCATGGGTTCGCCACCACACACCAGCCATGTGAGCACGTCGGCTTCGAGGGCAAAACCTTCCAAATCTGAGGAAAATGGTGTAGAATAATATTTGTATTTTACAGTGACTAAACTACAAACATAATATGTATTTTACATTATTACTATACAGCTACAAGATTAAATATAAATATTGTATCGCTTTAAACGTAATTTTCATGACACCAATTATTTTTTTCTAATTACAAACTGTTTTTCCTTTTTCATGTTGTTGTTATTTCTTCAATTAATGTTATTTATAATTCCAAATGAATAACAACAATTGCATATAAACTAAATTTTTATTGCTAAAGCCAGAAAGTTTGTGAGAATAAAAAGATAAACACCATAGTCATTCTAAGAAAAATATATAATATAAGATGGTAAGTCGTGTAAGTGGCGATGCCAATTTAAATATAAATAATAATATATTATTAAGAAGGTAGTTGAAAACTAAAACAATTTTTGTTGATATTATTATTTAATTTAAAATATAATTTTTTTAACAAGTACCCGTGTAGTACACAGGTATTATACTAGTATTTATATTAATACTATAAAAGTAAGTGTACAATAATTTGAAGCATAAAATAAATATAATAATATTAAATAATATTTTATATATATTATTAGCTTATATTACAGATCGTGTTCTGTTTACATATGAAAAGAAGAAGTTGCCGTTGGCAGGAAACTAATTACACTGAGCAAAGTGTTAGACTTAGCAAAGTCGTGCACTTTAGCCTGAAATGGAAAAACAACATAAATTTCATTGATTTCTTTATTGATATGGTAAGAATTACGATGATCAAGATGATATTGCCATTTTTTTTCTTAGTATACCAACATGCACTTGTTGATCGTGGGCGGTGATGTTTTTTATGACTAGAATTATTTTGAAAGCATCTTATTTGGAAAGAGAAAAGCAAGACCATTTGGATATTATGAAACTGGAAATTATTTGAATAATGAAATGAAAAAATTAGAATTAAAGATAAATTATACTAGTGATATTTGAAGAGTTGATCAAAGCACCACACATCTTTCCTGTTCTTTGTGTGATTGCAAATGAGATCTTAGTGGTTACAACATCAACATTGGTGGTGAAGCAACCATTTATCATTAGAGGTTGCATTCTCGGCCATTAACAAGTAAGATTGTCACCTCATGTGCAAGATTGTTACCTAAAGATCTGGAAGGCTGGCTTATGCCAACAAGAACACGAGATGATGATACGAAGTTAAGCAATGAATGAAGTTGGTAGCTTACCACAACACTTTACTCAATCCAAAGGTAAGCTTTAGATAAACAAACTACTTGTTCTTTGATTCATAAGATGAAGGGATTCATAAGCAAATTAATTTATATTTTTGGTGTTAAATTTTCAAGTTCAACTTTAACCATTTGAATGAAGGTCATGTATTATATCTCCTTTTACCAACAACACATGTTTTTTTAATTTTTTTACAAGAAAAATGAAAAAGAAAATAAGACAATGGTTCAGAAACGAACAACAACCGTTGGTTATTAAACCCGCTTCAAACCGTGATTGGCACAATTCGGTTTTGATTCCAATTCTTTGAGGTTTTAGATCAATGGTTTTGGAAATAAGAATATCTTTGCCCCTACCAGGGGCGGAGCCACCCATAAGGCCATAACATAGGATGGGCTCCAGCCCGAGGTAACGTTTCATTTGTTTGATTTATATGTGTATACAGCTGGGGTAATGTTTCATTTATTTGATTTATATATGTATACATAAATTGGAGTCAAGTTTAAATTCTAACCAAGCCCATTAGATGAACATATTTGAGTTGAATGGGGTGGTGTTGCCTCTCTTTATTATATTTTGGATTTAGTAAACATATTTAATATTTCTTTAAACCCATTTTAGTGGGCAAACAACTATATGAAATTTTGTTTTCTACATAAATTAATGGAACTAATTCACTTTAAATCCCTATTGATATTGAATAACTCTGAACAAAAAATGGAAACATAATTAAAAGTGTAATAAAAGAGTAAAATTGTAAAAACATATGAAATAAGAATGTAAGAAAAATATGAGAACAAAGAAGAGAAGAAAAATGTCGAGCTAAAGCTATGAGATAATTTGATACAAGTTTTCGATTAAATAACTTATTCCTTGCCTATTTCATAAAGTATTAATTATAATGAATATTACTCCATTTAAATTCTTTTACTAATTTTTATAATTTTTCTTCACAAATTCTTATTGTTAAAACAAACTTTACTTATTTTTTTTGATATCCAATCAAACTATATTGTTGTAAAATTCATAAGTATTTACTTTTTATAAAATATAAATCAATTAGGATCATTAAAAAATTTCAATTATATTGGCTCGGAATAATTAAAAAATAGAATAATATAACAAAACAAAAAAGCATTTTAAGCGTAAGTTAAATTGTTTCTATTTAATTTTTTTTATTTTATTATTCTTGTACAAGTTTGATCAGCCAGGGTGATTAATTTTCCTGGCTATGCCCCTGGCCCCTACCTAAGGCAATGTATTTCAATAAGATTACATCCATCATCGTACTGCTTGCATATTCAAAATTAATACTGTAGCACACTCAAACTAAGAAATAACTAGAAATCAAGATGTATGTTTGCACTAGATTGTTTAGTCATTCCCTTGTTTGAGTTCTTAGGTTTCAGAGTGTTGGATCTGCAAATTGGGGTTCATGTATACGTCTGAAGACTTCTAAGAGTGTTAAATTATGCTCTTAAGTTTTGACGGTGTCCATTTGCAAGCGGTTGTCGAGTCTTTAGGCTTTTGGGAAGACGATATGTCAAGTCTGATTGAAGTGGGGGAGGTCATTTTTTGGCTTACTAGTGTTCTTTTATTCATTTTTGTTGTTATGTGGATGTTTATTTTGTTTCTAGTCTCTCATTGTGGAATATGCTAGTCTCCTTTATGAAGTATTTTAGTTTTCCATGTTTGGGTAAATTTTGTAGGGTTAGTCCCTTATTTGGAGGAGGAGCTCTAATGTTAGTAACTCCCCTGTTGGTTTGTCTATTTCTACCTCTTGACAATTAGAAACATCATTTTGTAACCAATTGATTGTCGGCTATACTTCTTATGAGGCTAATATAATCGTACTTGTCGTTTCGTTAAAAATACATGTATGTTTACTCATGATGCAAATACATCAAAAACATAAATTCCATTTATTTTTATTTTTTCAAAGAGATAGAAATGACGGTCAACCAAAGATAATTACAGAGCCGGTAAGCATACTAGCCTATCACAACCAGAGTTGTACAAACGACTACTTCACCATTGCCTAGAAAACAAAATAACTACAACACATATATCTAAGTTACCGGGCAATAAGAGATATTAAAGCCCTTAGTTGCCATATCAGAATGCAAAGACAAGGCAATGGAACAAAAATCTAGCCACTGGACCAACAAAGAAGCTAGCCGCATAAAGAAAACGAAAAGTCCAACAGAAATAAAAGAAACTAAACCAAGACTTCCAGATAGAACTAGCAATTTGAGAATTTCCTTCAATCAAGAATAGCAGCTTCAAGGGTGGCCTTTCAGGTTTCAAAAGAATTTTTAAGACCCATAGGTTCCTCGATTTCAAAAGCCATCACAGGATATAGGTGGTGAGTTATATTATTTCCACTGCAACATCTCTATTGTCAAGCAAGCACACCTTTTATCACCATCCTTTGAAGCTTTATGTGTCATGTTGAAGCAGCAATTATGGGTCATCTTCCAAACTCTTTGAGCTCTGGGACAATTGAAGAAGAACTACTAGTTTTTTCCACATCCCTACCATAAACTTTGCAGATGGGGTCCACTTCAACACCTTTTTTTCTGAGATAAGTGCTTGTAGGAAAAATTCCAAAGAAGCACTTCCACATAAAGTGCTTCATTTTTCTTTTGATGTGCATTTTCCAGCTTTTCTTTATGACTCGTAGAATCTAGTTGGCACTTGTAATGTCTTCTGCAACGTCCAGCTTCATCGCTTTTTCACTTATGAACTTAGCATAGGGGGATGACCCAGAAAAGTTGGCTTTCTATACATGATTCCAGACAAATCTATATTATTTTTGTATTTATTCATGGTGTTTTTCTTCATGATGGTTTCACTTTCAGAGATCGAGAAGATGTTTTTTATCAGAGCTTCATTCCATTTGTTACCATCAACTCCCAAATCCAATTCAATTGAGTTCCCCTTTCTTATCTGTAGATAGGTTTAAGTGATTTCATGAATTAGACCCAACAATGATCTTAGATTTTGTTGTTTTCTCATCTCTTACTTCAACTATGAATCTCTATTCAAAAGAATTCTTAGCGCACATCCTCTCCTCTAAAGCCAGGAACAAATTTCAGGAGGGTTAGTGTAAAAATACTATATTTGGAAAATATTCACACTTCGGCACCTTTCTTACCAATAAATTTCGCTTTATACCAATTCTCCAAAGTTGTTTTAGAATTAAAGCTTCATTGAAGAGTTTTATATCATTGAAACCTATTCCTCCATTATCCACAAAAAGAGTGATGAGGTTCCAAGCCATCCAATGCACACCTTTGTTGTGATTCTCCTCTTTGATCCACAAGAATTTAGCAAAAATTTGAGAGTTGTCTTTGCACAAGCTGATAGGTAGCTTAAAACAAGACATTACAAAAATGGGGAGAGCACTCAGGATAGGTTTAATGAGAATTTCCTTTCCAACATTAGAATAAATATTCTTCCAAGTATAGACACTACTCGTCACAACATCAACTACAGTACAAAAAGTTTCTTTTTTTGGAGTGGCAAATTCCTAAGGACAATTCAAGATATCTAGAAAATTATTGAACTTGGATACCCTTTAGGAGGTTACAAATGTTTAGGTGAATATAAAGGGGATGTTTTTGCTAAAGAATATAGAAGATTTATCCAGAGTAACTTTTTGTCAGGCAACAAAAAAAAAAAGTATTTTTGCATAATTTAAGGATGACTGAGGCCAGTTGGGGCGCTGCTTGACAAAATAATGAGTCATCTGCAAAGAAAAGATGAGTCAATATGGAGGCATTTCTAGAGACTGATGGCTTTTAATCTACTCTCGGTCATAGTGGAGTTAGTAAGACCAGGAAAAAACAAATAGCTACAATAATGAACGAGTAAGGTGAAATGGGGTCCCTCTATCTCAACCTTCTTAAGCCACACTGGAAATCATTAATGTTAAAGGGAAAAGAAAATAAGAAGAGATACAAGCCATGAGCCATTCCACAAAAGTCTCCCAGAAACCTAATGAAAACTTTACATAAGTCATCTTTAATTA
>BKCP01008848.1:1323637-1337564 GCA_008636005.1 Striga asiatica | reverse complement strand
AAAAAAGACATAACATCACTACCAAAGGCTTTGTTTGGGTTCATGTTGTTAAGGACCCTCTTGGTTTCCCCCTCATCAACCTAAGCCGCTAGATTCGCATTGTAGGTCTGGCTGATGGGAAGTTATATGTAGTTGAGAAGGGATGGATCTATCAGAAGAAAACAGGTTGATGTAGAAATCTAAGACATCTCTTCTTCACTTTCACACGCAGTCTCATCATCATTCACTAGTCTCCCAATGGCATTGCATTTTCATTTTTGGAGGTTATAAGCATGGAAGAACCTTGTGTGTTTGTCCCCATCTTGAAGCCAATGTTTGGAAGCAAAAGGTTTCGTCTAGGTTATGGACATCATCCAATTGTTGTTTGAGTTTGTCCCAAAGCTCCTAGATTCTAGAACCTCCAAATGCTCTAAGATCTTCAATTTTCTTACTTTGTCTTTTAAATTTTAATAAAGTTCACGATTTTGAAATTTCTACTTCATTTAAGGAGTCACCCTAGTCTCTTTAATTTTCATGTTAACCTGAAACATGGGGGTTCCCGTGAGAGGACTACTCCAAAGTCAAGTTATTAATTCCTTGATGCCATCTTTGGAAACCCATCTCTTGTTGTCTACTCAAACCTCTAACTTCCCACACCACCGGTTTCATTTATCACGTTGGAGCAACTCTAAGTTAGCTTCCTCCACCTTTTCCTCCTAGATTTCAATTTCTTGCTACCTACTTCTTATGTTCATTCTTATGTATTACTATTTTGGCATTTTTCATGTTGCACCGTCCTCCAGATTTTTTATTCTTTTATTTTTATTTTTTTTTTAGTCCACTGATTGTTGTTAAACTGGAAAATTCAGCACCCGCTCATACGCATCAAATCCACACTTCAATCGGTTCGCTACCAGATCTCACACGTCTTCCGCGAGGGGAACCTACCTGTTGACCACCTAATGCCTCCAACCCATTGAGGCGCGCACCTTCCTCTTGGATGACACCCTTCTCCGTCTTCGTTCTCTTGTGGAGATTGACCAAATGGACTACCATTCATTTAGATTCTAGTAGTCATCTCGTATTTCTTTTCTTTTTTTCGGGCTTTGACTCACTTTGTAGTGCAGACTGCTTCCATGTGCACCTGTCAGCCCGTAGACCTATGATTTTTTGGCTCATTTAGAGTCTTGACTATATAGAAGTTGGGGATCCAACCTTAATTCCCCACCTAGGCCTTTTTTTAAAAAAAAATGATGCTATTTATGACTGAGTTGATACTATTAGTGGCCCTTTCTTTTCATTTTAGGCAGATGTTGCATGATACAAAAATTTCCTTGGCCTTATTAAATGAATTCTTAGTTGAAACAAGACACAAAAATTAGTTCAAAATGTATCCAAACTTTCAATTGAGCTACAAGCAAAAGGTTTTATATTGTTAGAACAGAGAAAACTTGTACCACACTTGAGCTCTAATAAACGACACTGCCTAAATGGTCCAGGAGTAACCGTGTCTACGACTTCTATTCAACCAAAAGGGGTTCTCTAGTATCAGCCAAAGTTCTTTATCCTTGTGAACCTATAAAATTCAAAAGACAGGCACATAAGAGAAAGGATGCAACAATAAAAACAGATAACTACAATAAGTACTGCTAAGGGGTAGTTTTACTAGAAGAGAAATGCACAGTGTTTATATAATTAGTCGGTAAACTTCAACAACATTTTCTATAAAAGTAAAACCTTCATAGAAACTAACACTTCGTTGAAGCCAAAACGACTAACATTCAGTTACTTTTCAAATCAAATATTCCTTATGTATTACACAGGCACGTCCATTATTTTAACATCTAATAAGTCAGTCCCTATATTCGTGGATACTAGGTTAGGTAGAAACAAACATAAGAGTAATGCAATTTTGAAACATAACAAGAATATTTTGTAATTAGATTGAACTTGAAGGGCATTTTATGATAGTCAGTTCATAACTCACCAATACACTCTCATCAGTGGCCAGTTTCTCCAGCAACCAAGAAGTCTCTTGTATCTAGTTCACAACTGAACCCCTTCAAGTAATTTGAGTGCATCAAAACAGAAGAAAAATGCCTGAACCAAATTGACCTGAGTTACCAATCAAACAGAGAGCATCGGGTGGATGAGTCATAAACTTAAAAATAGGTAGATTGTACTTAAACTGCAACTGTGATGAACCTAAAGTCAATATAATTTCTTGAGTAAATATTATTTCTTACACAGTTACTATTGAAACATCCTGGCATATGCTTTTCTCTCCTGGTCTCGTCTATCAGCAATCTAACAGAGAGAAAGAGAGTCAGAAATCAGCACACGTATACTGGATACATAACATTCATGAAATCAAATTCAATAGGCCTCACCTTTTTCTTCGCCGCTGCAAGTTCCTTTTTTATTGCACCTACAGCAAAAGCAATACAAAGTAAGTTACAAAGTTTCAGAAGGTTCATTGACATGTATACAATTACTTGCTGCCTCAATTTTAAGCTGCGATGCACCCATAACCAGAAGACATTCAATAAACATAAGGGCCTCCTAACATTTTTAAGCTATTAAGGACACAGTCAAAACACGACCATGTAAATGGCACAACATTTCCACCCTAGTTATTTCTATAAAAATACATGTAGAGAGAGATAGTGACTACAGAGTTAGAGAAAGAGAGATGTTACAACCATCATTTGGTTCCAATTCCAAAGCCTTCCTAAAACTCTCAACAGCTGCATCTATATCATTCAGAGCCACGTGTGCCTGGTCAATTAGAAGGTACAACCAAACAAGTGTCAGTAACAGGAAAAAAAAAATATGTTCAAATAGCTGAGGCCTGAGGTCCATGTTCGTTGACATATCAGAAAGTGCCATCTATACATAAGCATAAGCTAACAGAGAAAGAAATAAGGGATTAATAACCAAATAAATGAGAATGCCTATTAGATACTTATCACCAGGAACATTAGAGCATCTCCAATGGCACATTGCACATTTTGAGATGCACAACATTGGGAAAGGAAATCAAGAAATTGAGCGTCCTATGGTTAATGTTAATTGTAGTATAATTTGACATGTGTAAGCTTGTAATTGGTTGGAGAAGAGAAATAAATTGAATAAATAATACAATATATAATAGAAGATGTTTAGAAGTACTTCTTCACCTAGAAAGACTTCTAGAAATTTTTAATGCCACATAGGATTTGTTAGGTCATGTGCAATGAAATAGAGCAATCCATGGACCATTGGGCATGCTCTTAAATTAACATGCAGTACATGTACACGATGGACAACGACAGTCGTCCAGTTATCAAATTGAAGGTAAACACCATTTAGTTGCTTTAAAAAACTAACTCTTAGGTTCTAGCAAAAACAGGCATATAACCCCAAAGTAATAATGAAAAAGGGTCCATTTGTATACATAAAGGAAAACAACTGTACCAACGGAAAACCATAAAAGAAAACCCAACCTGGCCCTGACGGAATAATGCTTTTGCATTATTTTCGCCATCCCGCATTGCAAAGTCGGCATCCAGCAGGGCTCCTTTCAGGTCTCCTAGTTTCAGTTTACATGCCTAGAAGAAGAAAGATGGTGTAATGTAAGGCGAAATGAACCTTTATTGTGCTTCTTGAGAACAGAAAGCCAATCTTCAGAAGTATAAAATCAAAGAATCTCCACTCGTTCAGTCCAAGTATATCAACTAATTAAAATGTACTCAAATGCCAAAACAAAAATCTGAAAAGACTTGGAGTTCGGTTTAGTAGAATAGAGATCCATGCATATTATGATGTTCCTAAAAACAGAACCATTATTTCTAAAAATAATAAGCTTCAATGAAACTGAACTAGTAAATAAAAAGCACATCCTGAAAACTTAATAACATATACCAATAGTGTGTGTGTGTGTGTGTGAACATATGCGACAAATGAATTTGTAACTGAGTTATACCACTTCATTACATACGATAAGTGAACAAAAAAATATATTCCGTCTTAAGACGTTATGCATGAGAATAAATCATGTTTACTGGGTACACGTTATGCAATTGGTTTACTGGGTACACGTTATGCAATAACAAGGACTCAAAAAAAAATGCCACAGATATAGAAAGTACAAGGGCAAGAAAACAATGCAAAGCTCATTGAAATCAGGCATGTCATTAGCGTGCTTTCCCAATCATATCCTATCAAACCAAGGGAGAGAAGCAGAGTAAAGATGTGAAACAAATTACTAGTGTGACAGTGTCTCTGACACCAAAACTAGAACGATTATCCATTTGAATTTACCAATATTATCCTCCTAATTTAGTGCNAAAATCAGATATTCATCCGTCAGGGGATAGTAGAATATAAATATACATAAATGAAAACAAATTATAAGCATAAAGGAAGGAGAAATATGATATCCACCTTCATCAATGCCATCTTTCTCCCAGCAAGTATCCAAATAACGCAGGGCCTTCCGGTACTTCCGGAGCGCCATTTTAAGGTCTTGCTTCTGCAAAACGTCACATAAATCTCATTCATGTATACACGTTAAGATTTAAACCAAAAAAAAAAAATAGTAAAGGGGCGTTCTTTGGCACAACTATTACCTTAAAATGTTCGTTACCATATCCCTTTACAGACTCCACAGCTGTAATCCACCAAGAGAGCTCATCAGAATTCTCATTAAGGTCAGCCGGCCAGTCAGGATACAAATCACCATCCTTGAAAAAATTCGCAATCCCATCATCCGCACCGTCCGGAATCTCACCACAATCAGTAATCACAACATCCACTGTCGGCAGGTCGTTTTCGCCAGTGGCCACATGCTCGATAGAGCGAACGACTCCCATGCCTTTGACGACTCTCCCGAACACTACGTGCTTCCCATCAAGATGAGAAGTTCGTGTCGTGGTTATGAAAAATTGGGAGCCGTTGGTGTCGGGCCCTGCATTTGCCATGGACAGCATGCCCTTCCTCTCATGTTTCAGTTCAAAATTCTCATCCTCGAATTTCAATCCATATATAGACTCTCCTCCAGTACCATCACCCGCCGAAATATCACCACCTTGTATCATGAAGCTTTTAATAACACGGTGAAAACGGGAGCCCTAAAGTGATGGATAAAATGTACAGTAAGAAAACCGTCCAGAAAATAAGCAACAGAGGTAATCAGAATTTGTTTAGGAAAGCTGGAATAGCAATTAATGTAAAACAATCGTAAATGGTCAGTAGCTTAGCAATTTTCTAGCTTGACAAGTCCAAAAATTGAAACTTTCTCAATTAGGAGTTAACAGGAAACAACAGAATCAAGGAATAGTGCAGTTTAAAATATATAGGATTAACATTTGCGCGTTTGGCAGTAAAAACGGAAGAGAGAACAAATGAACCTTGTAATGGAGAGGGACGCCGGTGTTGGGGCCATCGCCTTTCTCTCCAGTACAAAGGGCCCTGAAATTCTCTGCGGTTCGTGGGACTACGTCGTTGTACAGTTCCACGACGATCCTTCCCTCGAGCTCATCGCCGATGCTAATGTCCAGAAAGCAGCGGGGTCTCACAGCCATAGTTGTCTTTTCCCTATTTCTCAGTTGAACTGGGTGCTCGTGCTGTGGAGGTATATACGGACAGAGAAGAAGGCTCGAGAAGAAGTAATAGAGTGAGAAAACCAGAAACCCTAATCAGTGTCTCTTTATTTCGAACTATGGAGCTCTTACTCTCATTTAATAGTATTCAAATGCGTAGGAAGAAGGCTCAAAGCGCTCTGTTAGAAATTTAAAGAATAACATGACTCATTATTTTTTTGTACAAATGATTTCAAGATAAATGCTTACATGCCCACGGTTGGCACATGTTAATATGCCCACCGCTGATGTAGCATGTACACATTGGCACTGTTCTAAAAATCGGCCTAAGCGGCCGCCTAAGCGCTAGTCGGTGCCCGGGCGCCTCCAATTTGTACAAATCGGCAGAAAAAATCGGTCAGGCGGCCCTAGGCGCTCCTAGGTGGGCTCGGCGGTAATTTTTTATTTTTTTTTATTTTTTTAAATACTACATTATTTTGTTCTCATGTTTTTTTTAATATATATTAATATTATTATTTGGACTTTGGTGTGTGAATTTATTATAAGTTGAGATAGTTTTATTTTGTAGGTAGTTAAAATAAATAAAAAATAAGGCATTTAATATTGATTTCTGGGCCCCGACTAGGCGCTCTAGATTGTAGAACACTGCACATTGGTGATGTTAATATGTTAAAAAAAATACATCACTAATGCGTGCATGCTACATAAGTCAGTGGGCATATTAACATGTGTCCATCGTAGGCATGTGAGCATTTCCCATGATTTCAATTAAAAAAAAATTCACAATTTTTTTTCTTTTTTTTTTCAAACGACAATTATATTAATAACTTAAAAATTCAAAAGAGTACACCCGAAGTGTCAGGTGACACACTGAAACCAGAAGACTGGACCAAACCCCCTTGTCAACACACACAATAGGGTACAAACTCCATCAAGGCGGCGAACAACCACAAAGCAAAACTCTAAAAAAGAGACTTAAACTCCATAAATGAGAGAAGAGCAGACACAATTGCACTAAACGAAACAAAACAACAAAATTAAAAACCAAAAGCAACTCACACCTAATAAACAAATAAAGAAGATAAGATCTCCCCTACACCTAACAAACTCAACGCTCGGCCATCCGAGACTGCACACGAGCCTCATCCACTAGCAAAGAGATCCAACAAAGCCACAAATCAGAAACTCGTGCCCAAAAACTGCGGCCACTGAAACAACCATAAAATACGTGAGATCTACATAAAAAAAATGATATTATTGATTTGATTCAGTATACCCTATATAATCAAATTAGTAATTGATTAGCAAATAATTAAAATATAATTGCCAAAAATCTCAAAATCAAATATTACATAATCACATTGCAAATTACCAATTGATTAATTTGTAATATATAATAAACAAATACGAAAAAAAAAAATATAATAGCATCACATTAATACAGAAAATGTGTGAATTACATATAGAAATCTTTGTCATTACAAAATATAATAATTGCATGATTGGAATGAGGGAATGACATGAAAACGGAATGTTCATTCCCTTACTCATTTCTTATGCCATGTTTGGTATATTTTTTGGAAAGGAATGACAACTCCAATGGAAATTGCAAAACTCATCCCAATGGGATTAGCCATTCCACACCAAATGCAAGGTTTTTCCCATTCTCATATGTGTAGGAATCAATTTCTTAAAAAATAAAATTATCAAATAATAATAATAAATAAATATATAATATATACTATAAACTATTATTAAATTATATAAAATAAAATAATTCCAAAAAATAATTTTCAAATAAAAAATTTAAAAACTTATTTTTATTTATTGTTCATATTTTAATTAGATATATTAAATACTTATACAACAACAACAACAACAACAACAACAACAACAAGCCGTTAAATTCTTAGTGGGGTCGGCTATATGGATCGCATGTCACCGACTCGCTTTCGTGCTCGATCAAAACACATCAACATTCAAATTTAAATATTTAAAATTATTTTTTATTATTTCCTTCCAATTTTCTTGTTCTACCCTCCCACTTTTGATTTACGTTCAATTCTAATGTTTTTAAGTCTTTCTTAAGCACATGCCCAAACCATCTTATATGAAAATAAAACTAAAAATCGTTTATAAATAATTTAAAAATATATTATTTTATTTTTATAAATCGTATATATTATAAATTTATCATAAACTGAATTATAATATAAAAAATTATATTCGACTACATATGCTTATAGGGGTTTATGTTATGCTATATTTGTATTAGCTAATATGTATATGAATACACAATTCACTAATTTGTTATATAATATATATGAGTGTAAAAATACAACAATATATTTATTAAAATATAGTATTTTCTTAAAAAAAATTAATTTTATTATTATAAGTAAAAAAAGTAACATTAATATAAATATTATTTTTTTTTACATAAAATAGTGATAAATTGGTTAATGTGATGCTATTATATTTTGAGCATCTGTCGGCGCTGACCTGTCATTCCAGATCATTGTGCAACTAGACAGGATGAACAGTGCATGAATAATATCACATTATGGCTATTATAAATAAAATTTTACCCTCATTTATTAAGGGTTGTTGTTCTCCTCACCAACTACTTTCTCTCTCTACATTTACTCCTCCCAATCTGTAATAAACTCTCGTGAATATTCCAAGTGTAGTCAAAGCACCGACCTTAATTTAAAGGTCGACCTCGTAATTAAGTAATAAAAGCCCATTTATTCTGTAAAATCATATCCTTTTACCTAGTTTATCATTCATAAATCACTTATTAATGGTTGACCGATTCTGATCATCAACAAAACCCAAATGAAAACGTTTTAATTATGGAGAACCGTATGAAGTCCCAAATTGAAGGCATAGGGGCTTATCATATTGTTTTAAATACCGGGCACCACATAGATCTTGTGCAAACTCTTTATGTACCTTCATTTTCTAGAAATTTAATTTCTCTTTCTAGACTCGATGTTCTTGAGTTTTCATTTAACTAGTTTTGATATGGAACCATGAGATGACACGACTTATGGAGTCATCCACACTTATTCGCAAAAAATTGTATTGACACGTGTCCTATAATAAATACACTTTGGACAGGTGTCAATACATTGAGTGGTGGATAGTTTCAAAAGAAAACCATCCGATGGATCCATAGAATTTTTGTCCATTTAAGTTTGGACATAGATGTTTCAGTTTAATTAATATACGTGATTCCATTATTGGTTCTAGAATTCTTATGGATGGTTTATATAAATTGAAACTTGATGTTGATTTTTCTACATCTTTGTTGTGTATTCATCAAAACATTGGAATTAAACATGGTGTAGCAGATGAGAACTCTCTTTTATTGTGACATAAACATTTGGGTCATGTCTCCAAAGAAAGAATGTAAAGGCTCGTGAAAGATAAAATTCTTTGGGATCCAGATTTTACCGATCTTGTGTGTGGATCGCATTAAGGGAAAGTAAACCAAACAAAACAAGAAAGGAGCCACAAGAAGGAGTCAGCCTATTGAAATTATATACACTGATATATGTGAACATTTTGATGCTCCATCATTCAATGGAGAAAAGTATTGTATTACCTTTATAGACGATTTTTCACATTATGAGTGTGTTTATCTTCTCAAGGAAAAATCTCAAGCTGCTAATGCACTTGAGGTTTTATTAATGAAGTTGAAAGACAGTTAGACAAAAAGTGAAAATAGTAAAGTCTGATAGCGGTGGTGAATACTATGGAAGGTATGATGAGTCGGGAAAAAAATCCCGATCCATTTGTTAAGTTCCTTGAAAAACATGGCATATGTGCATAGTATACTATGCCAGACACCTCAACAAAACAATGTAGTGGAAAAGCAAAATAAAACATTAATTGATATGATTAGGAGTATGATGAGTAATATATCATTACCTAAATCTTTGTGGATGTATGCATTAAGGTTGGCGTGTATTTGCTAAATGGATTTTTAGTAAGGCAGTTCCTAAAACTCCTTTTGTGTTATCGACTCGAAGAAAACCTAGTCTGAGAGACCTGGATGTTTGGGGTTGTCCAACAGAAGCACGACTATACAAGCCACATGAAAAGAAATTGAATTCTCGAATTGTGAGCGGTTACCTTATTGGTTACCCTGAGAAATACAAAGGGTATGTTTTATTGTCCTAATCATAGTTCTGGAATCATTAAAAAGGGTAATGCTAGAGTTATTGAAAATTGTGAAGTTAGAGGGAGTGCTGAAGAGACTGTGGAAATTAAAGAAATAAGGGTTGATGTTCCATTACCCATCAATGTTCCAATATCCACAATTGTTCCAAATACTGTTCTACAACCACAAGAAAAAAATAATTGTGGACAAAATTTGGATGAAATAGTACCTCATGGAGAGACTAACTTGCCGCCAATTAACATAAATGAACCACGTGGAATAACATTAAGTATAAGTACAGGGTTGAGAAAATGTGCTATTCCGGATGACTATGTAGTTTATTTGCAAGAGTTAGATTTTGATACTAGCATTGATAAAGATCTTGTTTCGTTTTCACAAGCCATTAATAGTGATGAGTCTTACACATGGATTGATGCTTTGAAAGAAAAGTTAAACTTTATGGCTAAAAACAATGTTTGGGATCTACTAGAATTGCTAAAAGGTTCAAAACGAGTTAGGTGTAAATGGGTCTTTAAGACCAAGCGCAACTCGAGTGGCTATATCGAACGACATAAAGCAAGATTTGTTGCCAAGTGTTATACGCAGAAAGATGACATTTATTATAAAGAGACTTTTTCACCCATTTCTAAGAAAGATTCTTAAGGATGATTATGACTTTAGTAGCTCAGTATGATTTAGAGTTACATCAAATGGATGTGAAAATGATCTTTCTTAATGGAGACTTGGAGGAGGAACTTTATGTAGATCAACCTGAAGGTTTTTCCTTAGAGGCAAGGGTCACATGGTGTGTAAATTCTAAGAAGTCAATATATGGACTTAAATAAGCTTTCAGACAATGGTATCTTAAGTTTAACAATACCATTACATCTTTTGATTTTCAAGCAAACACTATTGATCAATGTATTTACTGGAAGATCAGCAGGAGTAAGTTTATATTTTTGGTTTTATATGTTGACGATATCCTACTTGCTCCTAATGAATTGGAATTTCGCATGAGACTAAAGATCTTCTCTCAAAGAATTTTGAAATGAAAGATATGTGAGAGGCATCCTATGTGATTGGAATTTCAATATTCTGGGATAGATCACAAGGTTCGTTGGGGTTGTCTTACAAAGCTTATATCGAGAAATTTTTTTACAGATTTAGAATGAACAATTGTTCACCAAGTATTGTCCCATTAGAAAGGGGATAGGTTTAATCTCATGCAATGTTCAAAAGAATGATGTGGAACGTAAGAGTCTGAAATCTATTCCAGTATGATGTACTTGCAAACATGCACGAGCCTTGATATTAGCTTTGATGTTGGAATACTTGGTCGATATCAAAGTAATTCTGGATTGGATCACTGGAAAGCTTCAAACAAAGTGACGAGTTACCTTCAAGGAACGAAGGATCATGTGCTCATGTTTAGGATATCTGGTTGCCTTGAGGTGATTGGATATTCAGCTTCAAAGTTTGCTGAGTGCCTTGACAGTCACAATTCAATGTCTACCTATGTGTTTTTCTTTGCTGAAGGAGCAATTTCATGGAAAAGTTCCAAACAATCTGTCATAGTTGCATCTACTATGGGGGATAAATTTGTAGCTTGTTATAAGGCTACAATGCACGCATTATGGCTGCGAAACTTTATTTCGGGACTTGAGGTTGTCGACACCATTACCAAGCGCTGAAAATGCATTGTGATAATTTTGCAGCAGTTTTTCTTTTCCAAGAACAACAAATATTCCAAGGGTGCAAAACACATAGAATTAAAGTTTTTTCTGTTAAGGAGGAAGTTCAGAAACAAAGATTCTGCATCGAACATAATTAAACGGACTTTATGATTGCGAATCCGTTAACTAGAGGTCATCGACCAAAGACGTTTAAAGAACATGTACATAGAATGAGTCTTGGTTGTATTGATGATTGATTATGATGATGTTATGACACACACTTGCACTCATTGGTGTTATGTTTCTGACTTTTATCAAGTTTCTTGTTCATTGTGAATTGTATGCATTATATAGAACAAGAAATAAATGTCTTTAAGATAATTAAGTGAACATTATGATATTTATATATATATATGGAACTTTGGTGTGTTGAACTGGTAGTTCAATAGTATATGGAAAGAAGTATGCGAATCGAGAATGTCCAACCGACATAACTCTCACTATATTGTTTATCATGTCATAGTCTATTATGAGATATGTCATAATGAGATTTGTTTATGCACACCTAATGTTATACTGTTATATTAAGGGCTTTTGGGCTATGTGGGAGAATGTAAGAATATGTGACTCGAAAGCATTGAGCTCACAATTAATTATCCTATTGGGCTAGATCTTTATTTAATGGTCAAACAAATCTACGCCATTAATCTTGATATTTGATGGGCATACCAGATCTAAAGCCACTTCTATATACATTAGTCATCTCTCCTTCTATAAAGGTACGCAATATTTTCCTATCAGTTTTTTGCTACGTGAAGACGGTCAGGAGGGAGAAAGACGTTTAGACTGAAGAATTATAGATCCCCGTGTGTTCATTAGGAACACAAATTCTGCATCAAATAAGTATTTCGTATATACCAAATTATTTATTCAAGATCGTAATTTATGCGACCAGTTCTCTCACTTTAACAGGAAAAAAGACAAAATTGTTAGATAGACGTAGTGCAAACAATATATATATATATATATAAAGGAAAGAAGTAAAGAGATGGAATGGAAATTGATGCATAATTCGATCCATAAAATTAGAAATCGTAATCTTTGGTATAAAAAAGTAAAATCCATGAATAACCATAACAAAAAGTCTTGATCGCTTTAAATTCTCTAGCTAGTTGACAACACGGAGCAAGTTGGTTCAACGAATTAACCGCAAAAATAGCGCCCAAGCAGAGCCTCCAAGCACACACGAGACGATCTTATTTTAATTATGTGATGATCAATCAAGAAGTCCAATCTCAACAAATCCAGTTTTTATTTTTTTATTATTTTTTTTCAAGAATCCAAACAGACCCTTGATGTGGTTTCCATCTCATGTAAGGGCTTTACAATATCATGATGATGTGATGATACATACACCACAGACTTTCGCTCTTTAACTGGACTGGGCCTGGACGACCAGCGGTTTACCCCTGCCCATGGTGAAACCTCTTGTTCCATCGGGCATTCTTGGGCCCTTCATGGGCTGCTGGCCCAGGCAGAAGCCCATTAAATGTGACGATTGTATGGGCAGGCTGCGTGTGCCTTGAAGAGGACGCTGCTTGGTCTTGGCCCAATTTCTAGTCCAACTTTTCCTTGAGTTGTCGTCTGACTGCATCATACCAAACAAAGTTATTCCATCTCAATTAGCAAATTAATTGAACTTGTTGCAAGAGGAAAAGCAGTATTATAGCCAGAAATGTGAAACCGAATTAATAGTTAAAAAATGGTAGAAACAAATAAATATTTACCTCTGTTTCTGAGGTGTTATTCCGAGGGGCATCTTCGGGTGAATGATGGATCGACCCATTGTCGTCTATACAAGCATCGAAAATTTCCGGTTTTCGGCTCTTTGCCACAGTCTTAGGCTGCACATTACCATTTATTACGTCAAATATGTTGTTATAGTCGAATAAGAAAAGATCCGTGATTAATATTACATATATTTGTGAAATTAATGAGTGCTTAATTTCTTCACATACCGAACGCTTTAGCATTAGCCTCACTCGCATGCCCTTCCTCCAGTTACCTTCATCGTTCAACCTTTCAGCCTAACCAGTAACAAATTTATAAAACATGTCAACAAAATTACACATTTTTTTTTACATTTTCTTAAAAAAAAAAAAAAAACTTAAAATTTAAAGGATTAAAAGGTGAAAACACACTGCTTTCTCAGCTGTTTCAGCATTCTCATACTCTACCAATGCATGGAGCTACAATAGAACACACATGTAA
This sequence comes from Striga asiatica, assembly GCA_008636005.1. NCBI lineage: Eukaryota > Viridiplantae > Streptophyta > Magnoliopsida > Lamiales > Orobanchaceae > Striga > Striga asiatica. Next base: position 1,323,891 of record BKCP01008848.1, on the reverse strand, counting down.
CGCGTGAATCATAGTATAATGGAATAATAATAAAAATAAATAGGTTTTGAAATGATGGTGCTACAAATTGTGGTACCTTATGACTGACAACTACATCTGTCTTATTAGACCGCGAAGCATTGTGTTCCTGTGGCTGGCATATTCTGATAGACTTGATGCTGAATAAAATGTAAAAACAAATGTATAATACATTAACTTGTGGAGGGTTATTACGAATTGTGACATGCCATAAAATTGAAATTTTAAATAACAAT
>BKCP01008848.1:1302801-1321655 GCA_008636005.1 Striga asiatica | reverse complement strand
TAGTTAATCTTGTTAGGAAAATAATTATCTTTTAGAATAATGACTTATTTAGCAAGTTAGAAATTTAATAGGATTAGGAGTCTATTTAATTTATTCTCTTGGTTGCGACTTGAACGAGCAGACGTGTTGAATAGAAAATTATCTGCTTGAGATTTTATCTTTTGTTCCTTTCGTTTAACACTGCGCTACATCATTTAATTAACAAAGTTCTTATATATAACTTTTATTATATAAAATATTATATATTTAAAAATATTAATAAATTAATACAAAAGTCTTTCAAATATATTTATAATTTAAATTAGTGAAGTATTCTATAGTTTAAAAGTACCAATAGGTATAGATAGAATTTGGATCTACATGCACTATCACTTGAAATTGACACATAAGATTAGTACACTAGAAATCAACACATGCGATTGAGATATTCTGCATTTATATATAGGGGTATTAAGAAAATGTATTCCGTAATCCTTCTTTTATTAACATGGGTGGGAGGGAATATAATTTCTTAATAAACTAAAACATAGATTGTTTTATTGACAATTATACGGCGACAAATTATTGTGTGGGGTAGTTTAACTGTTAGGAGGATGGACCTGTCATACTCTATAAAAAAATTACATACTTATACTATTAAAGATGAATATCATAGTTTGTCATACTTCGTTTTACTATATTTTTTAAAGTATGACATTTATTAATGAAGGTATGTGTATTTATAAAAAAATGTATGCCGAGCCAATGGTTAGACCGATCTAATTAAAGACCTATCCATCTACAATAATTGTAACCCCATTTTTTAACCATCTTTAATTGTATAACTAGTTAGTTATGTTCTTCTAAAAATTTTATTATATTTACAAGACAGTACTTTTTCTTTTAGAAAATTGTAAATAAACTATTACACCTAAACAAATTTTTCTACTTGTCCATGGCCATTCTTATCTTTACAAAAATGTTGAAACATGTCTCGATGACAATGAGTCCAAGTACAATCCATGGTTCAAACTCATTTAAACTTTATTATAGTATTGTACTAAACTCAATCCATGGTTAAAACTCAAGTCACCATTATTATTGATATAACCATACTTGTGTAAATCGGGTTAAGGGCTGAAAGCTCAACCGGATTGAAAGATGAGCCAAGCAGGTCGACCTGGGAAGGTGGTCAACCTGAGAGATGACGACCTAAGAAACGAACGACCTATCCAAAAACCAACCTGAAGACAACTACATGTGATACAGAAAATCCCAAAGTACCACCGAGTTGAAGACTAGATCACCACAAGCAACACGAGAGATAATTAGTGACTCGAGGACCGCGACGACGAACTAAGAGAAGTATGGAGGATAGCGATCTGCTCATGGCTCTACCCGAGAAGACTACATGATTATATCTCAAGATAGTGGTTAAGTTAACACCATCACCTCAAGGACAACTTTACTCGCCTCGCAACTTAAGGTATATACCCTTTAAAGAAGATCGTGCCTCGAGACTTAGCAAGATTAAGGGATAAGGGTGAATTTTAAAGGGATAAGGATGAATCTTAAGATGACTAGGATCTGACTAGAAGATGATTAATTAGGATATGGATAAGTAATAAAATTTGGGCAGCCGGGAAGGCTGCCCACAGGCACCTGGGCAAGACATTTCGGGCAGGTATTTCCCTATAAAAGGGGATGAGGTATCACCAAATCATAACTTTACATTCTCCATACATTTTATACTGCTCTTATTCACAGAGCGTCATCATCCTCCTGGTACTGACTTAAGCATCAGAGGCTCTTTGCTGGAAACTCCTCCGGCGTTGAGTTCTGCAGCCATTCGTGCGGCTCAGGCAGATCAGAGCTTATTCTCACTGGTTCGATCCAGATCTAGGAGAAGCATCAACAATTACCATACTCGGAATTTAAAAGATGCAACCTCTTTTCCCCAAATAAAAAACCCAGAGTTGACCCTTCAGAGTACCCGCTTCCAAACGTTTGAAGTCAATCCCACTTAAGAGAAATACACATAGCTTCCTACGATCAGGCAAAATTCTCACCTGGCCCTAGAAACCTAGGGGCCTTATGTTGATACACCAGCTTGTCTGACCTAATATAAAGACCTCTAGAATAACTATGACTCCATCACCAGTCCAACAAGTCAGAAGGAAGGACGTCGATCTCGAAGATATCATTCACTAATAGACCGATCTCGTTCCCAACTACAAGACATACATATCTTCCAGAAGAAAGGATGTCCTCAGCGGATCTCGTCCCATTCGAGCACGATCCTAAGCCAATGTGAAAAGGGTTACCACCATGAACCAACTTTCACCGTCTAAAGAGATAAGCCACTTGCTCAAACTACCGAGTGTGTCACTATGTATCCAATCAGAAGCCAACACCTGTCCTGAAGAAGTAATGTTTTGAAGATTTCCTCTTCTATAAAAGGAGGCGTCCGGAGACCTTGAAAATCATCAAACTATACTTAAAAAAATACCCTCTAAATAGAAGAAGCTTTGTTCTAGATTTTCTCTTTTAGCTTTCATTGGCACTTTTGATTCCTACAGCCTTTTAAAGGCTTTGTATACAAGAGGCTCGAGCAGCCAATCCTAATAAACGTTGTAGGTTCAAGTGTCTTAATTCATTGACAGATACGAGCTATATATTCTTCTTTGTTTTCGTTGTAACCACGTTAAAATCAACCCTAAAAACCTTAAATACCACATAATTACAAAATTATCGCCTCGATGGCCTCGGCGCAAACACACGTCAATAGCTACATCTCACTTTTTTTTAAGAAAAAAAAATGCCACCTCACTTTTTATAGTTTACATTGTTTTATTGTCGTATGGATTCGTAACAACATAAGAGACAGATTTACGACATGGATTAAAGCTCTGACTATTGATTAAAAAGGGGAATTTTATTGATCAGTAAATGGTCGGTGTGTTTTTGACCGGTGTGAAAATAGTACCAAAGTGTCGTCCCCCTTCAGTAAGGGAACTTTAAACTATATATAGTAACTTTTTTGTACACATTATTCGAGATCTCCAATCATTCAGGATTTGCTCGAAAAGTAGCTTTAAATGGGCGTTTGGTCAGTTGGGCCCACAATCATCATGACATCGGGCGCGAGACGTAAGGAGGTCGCGTAGGCGCCTTTTCACCTGCTTTGGATATTGATGAACTCGGTTACCTCCAAGGTGGGTCGAAGTGGGTTGTGGTGTCGGTAGATAATGGTGAGGTTTTGGGAAGTCGGTCATGTCGGAAAAGCATAGGAAGTCTGTAGGAGCGTGATGTCGATGAGGGCAAGTGGGTTCCGTCAGTTCGTCACGTCGGTGGGAAGGCGCAATTCCGAGGTTTCGTGTCATGTGCAAAGAAAAAGAGCTTCTGAGGCCATCTGACGTGTGTCCTCTTTATCTTAAACCGTACGCATTACGGTTATACTATTTGTAACCCTTCTTTATTCGGAATTATATTCGAATTACCAAGTCGATAGTCAACAGAGAGGCCCCCGACGCTAGTGGGTATACGGAAGTGATAGCTGCTGGCATCGTCGAAAAATTTTATGAATCCGACTTGGGAATGAACTCTCACATCGGTTCTCTTTACTGTCATTGTATTCCGACGTGCCAACACTTAGCGAAATTGGAGTTTATTTCCCTTAATGAAAATATGCAACGAAACGATGCAACGGTCATGGACAAAGGTCTTTAAAGCGACGGTTCACGAAAAGACGCGCTAGCATTGAAGGTGTGTAACGGATAAATACGTAGGTTGACACGTGGAACAACATGACTAGGCAGAGACCAAAAAGTGAAATATCGCGTTGTTTGAGAGGGCTGCGTGTGGGTTCACGCGCCCCCAATTTGCACAGTAACGGTTATAATCGATAGGTATAAAACTGGGACTTGGAATTCGATTAGGTTTTCACCTTCCTTTCTTTATCTGCGATCTTAGCTATTGTTGCTTATCAAGTTCTCTTAACTTTATTGCGCTTAATCAATTTTCGTCACCAACTTCATCTTGCTTGCTAGTTTGAGGGTAAGTTGCAATTTCAATTTTCGTTATATCGTAATATCTTTCTTGTACATTTTTCTTTTTCGATATGGCTTCATCAACGAGGAGTGGGGAAGCATCTAGTAGCAGAAAAATATCGGAGGGGATGGAAATTTACGACGCCGAGTTTGTGGAACTTCTAATCGAGTACTATCGGTGGGACCCGATGCTCGTGGGGCACCTTAAAATTGAACCAAACAGTGTGGAGGAAGATGAAAGCACAGAACAGAGGGCGATGTCGGTAGCGAACACTTGGAGAGGGCCGATTAGGGTGTGTCCGAATGTGAAAGTTGATTATTGGGGAGAACCGAGTATCCTGACAGACGCTGATGTAATTCTTCTTCGGGAGCAAGTTCGAGTTCCAGCCTCGGTTAAGCTCTTTGCACCCTACCCTGGTGAGAGGATTACTTGTCCTCTGCCGGGTTGCGTGGGTGTCTTCGCCGACAGCTTGAGGTCGGGATTGAGGTTCTCTCTTCCGAACATAATTACCGAGTATCTACGAGACTGAGGGCTGAACATCTGTCAAATTACGCCCAACAGCTGGAAGAGGATCATCGGATTGATGGTTCTCATGAGCGAGAAAGGTAGGGGAACGCCATCTCGGGATGATATAAGGAGTATTTATTCTTTTAAGAAGAGTCCGAGTAGGAAGGTAGCCGAGTCTTCCTGTTGCTTTTTTGCCTGCGGAAGACCGCAAAAGGACTTTAGAATTAGTGAATTGATACGAGATGTACCTGAGACTCTTAACAGATTTCAAGATGAGTGGTTGTGGGTTGGAGGTGACTGGCAGTCGGACGCGTCGGTTTATGGACCCCTTATTAATGGAATGACTATTCCCAGGAAAATCATTTCTGAATACCGTAAGTCGTTTGTTTTGTTGATTGCACATTTTTCTGACAATTTGTTATTCTGTGTACTAACAGGTTGGAACTGTTTCGTATTTGTAGCCAAGAGAAAGAAAGAATCGAAGATCACTCCCGCTCTTTCAAATAGTCGAGAAAGATCACAGCTATACGAACTTGGTGGAAGAACCGAGGCTCGAGGCTGCGGAGTTAACCGTGAAGGCTGAAGGGTTGGTGGCTACTTTTGACCCCGGTATGTTCAAGGAACTGTGATATTTGTAAAATATATCGAACTGTGTAAGTTTATACCGAATAATTCGTTGTGAAATAATGCAGTGTATTACCCTCTTCTCGGTTACTCGGGATACGGTAGTATTGCCGAGGCGAAGGACTTTCGGAGGCAATACCCGAACAAAGAGTTATTATCCAAGTTCGGCAAGAGTCGAGAGTAGAGACTGTCTGATACCATGAGGAGGAACTTAGTAAGAGCTTTTCGTAAGGGTGTTGCAGGGCGTCAAGTTTCTGAAGTTGGAGCTGGTGCGACTTTGGTAGTTAATTTGGAGAACCCAGAGCGTCCTCCAGTGGTTGAGACATTGGATGAAGATGTTACTGCTAATGCTGAGAATGACAATCTAGTGATGCAGATGGAGATGGTGCACACTGAGCAGCATATCGAGCAAGTCTTAATCTGAACTCTATCCATTCCTCAGGACACCGAGGTTGCGAAGACAACTGAAATGGCCGTCATCACCGAAACACCGAGGGGGGAGCAAGGAACTCGGTCGAAGAAGAGAAAACTGAAGAAGAGATATCCCGAGGGTACTTCTGCCGAGTGCTAAGGAGGCGGGCGCCGAGGAGAGATCCAAGAAGCGGCACGACCGAGGTCGCAAAGACAAAGGCAAGGAAAAACGCCAGGAGGGTGAGACGTCGCCACTGGTTGATAGGGCCTTCCTTTCGATTGATGAGGAGAGGGAGGCCAATTTTACGTTACCAAAAGGGATTGTGGAGGATTGGTATACTACTTTTCAGTCCGTCCGGCTCCCTCGCATTACTTCGAGGACCAAACTGCCCGACCATGTTTTGGATGCTACTCGGGTCCCTATGATGGCGTGGGATCTGACGACCGAAATGGGGGTGTCTTCTATGCCAAGTGTTCACAAACTTGGTTACGCAAAGGCTTGTTTGGGACGTGCCCTGGTGTCCCTGATCATGTCCGAAGACGATTATCGTATGAACGCGGTGCAGCTAAATGAGAAGAAAGACACTCTTGAAAAGCAGAACGAGATGATGTTGGCCTTCAAGGAGGAAGCCGCAAAGTCCGAGGCGGCACTGAAAGACAAGTTGGCCGAACAAGAGGCTTTAATCGCGGGAGTTCAGAGTGAAATTTCTTCTTTCATCGAGGAAAACAAGAAACTGAAGGCTGAAGCGCATACTTTGGCGGATCAGCTAGCTTTATCCGAGCACCGAGCCAAGCTTCTTGAAGAGCAGCTGCGGGAGTGTGAAACTAAGCTGCAGAAAGAGAGGGTCGAGCACCAGGAGACTCGAAGGGACCGTTCGGAGAAGCAAACCGAGTTAATTCGAACTCGTGAGGCTCATGCTGCTGAGGTGACCAAATTTGAGAGGGAGAAGATTTCGTTTGGGGAAGTACAGTATGAGGCAGACTTTCAGGCTGGGAAAGGTGCTGGTGTAGCCGCTGCCGAACAAATGGCGAAGTCGGGAGCTGAGAAGGTTGATGTTGATGGAACAGAAAGAAATAATGAAGGGTCAGATTTGTATTTAGAGATGAACGCTTGCATTATTTCGCGCTGGGTCCTTGAGCGTTGTAAGGAAAGGAAACTGTATGACTCTTATGACTTGAGAGTGTTTTTGTTCCGGAAATTGAAAAAACATGGGTTTGACCTGCAGATTAAGGCCTCCCACATCCCTGTCGACGATGACGAGCGCGAGTATTGCGAGTGGAGGCTAAGTCGGTTTGATGCGATGGTGGATAATCCCGACTTTATCCCTTTGTCCGCAGAGCGCAAGAAAATCCTCCGACGCGCGTATGTGGATATGTTGCTTGAGGGAGAACAGGATAAACGATGCTAGTTGGCTAAGGTGTTTGTCGATAAGGTAGCTGAACTTACTGTGGCTCAAGGTTTTGAGAACATGACGCCCGAGGCTATTCGGAAAGCCATTGAGAAATATTCTGCAAACAGAGCTGAAGTTGCTGATGAAGAGAAGAAGACGACAGAAGTGGATCCGGAAGCTCTTAACCCCGAGGAGCGGGTATTATTTGATCAAGTCCCTTTCACGGACGAGGCCGTGGCGGCTGCTACCAGAGCTAAGGAAATTGCGGCGTTGGAAAAGTTCGCCGAGCAAATGAAGAACTCTGGCCCCGACGTCGGAGAAAGCAGCGGCACAACTAAGGATGATGCTGACAAGGGGACTTAAGGGTGCTTTTTGCCAGAATCATTTCACCTTTGTGTTATTAATTTTACTTTTCAAATGAAATTCTTATGTGTATGGTAAATTTTGCATTGCCGGGTTTTAGCAAGTTTAGACTTTCGACTCTTTATGATGTATTGATCGTTGTATGTTGTAATGGAACAATTTCATTATATGACCACATCGCTTTGATTTTGTTTTATCGATCCTCGGAACAAAGATAAATGCGTTGTTCTTATTGACAACACTTATAACTTTTCGTCTCAGAAAATATCAGTGTCTGGCTACTTGATGCATCACTTTAAATCATTTTGAGTCGAAAAGGCAAAACCAAGGTTGCAATATGAAATAAAGTATGTTATTTGCTTTTTCTGGGACGAAGACGAAAAGCATTAATTTCTTTATCTTTGTTCCGGGTTCATTTGAAATCGCAATCAAGATGTCGGTTTTTTGTTTTAAAGTGACCGAACATACCAGTCTTTTGAGCTATTCGGGGTTTTTTTGTTTTTTGAAACACGAAAATCGCTTTAGTATCGAGATTTGAGACATTTGGATTTGTGTTTAAGATACCGGGAGCATTTTATTGCGCGGACTGAGTCTTTTTGTCTACCTCGGATTCGTAATAAATGTCGGGACTTTTTTCTTGCCCGGACCGAGTCTTTTTGTCTACCTCGGATTTTTGATAAATACCGGGACTTTTTCTTGCCCGGACCGAGTCTTTTTGTCTACCTCGGATTTTTGATAAATACCGGGACTTTTTTCTTGCCCGGACCAAGTCTTTTTGTCTACCTCGGATTTTTGATACCGGGACTTTTTTCTTGCCCGGACCGAGTCTTTTTGTCTACCTAGGATTTTTGATTTGAGAGGGTGCTGACCTCGGAGCGGAACGTATACAACAAAAAGAGGCTCGTTTATATCAAAAGAATTGGTACGAAAATTCTGGTACACAGTACAAACAGAATCTTAGATGTATAAATACAACAAAAGTGCTAGGTTTTACGACGGTAGGTCGGATGTTCAGATGTCGAAGTTTTGTATAACAAAAAGGTTGAGTGTCAAAAGACTGAACTAATAAAAATCAAAAGGAGTTATTGGTAGTATTTTTTTAGGAATACCGCATTCCATGGGTATTGGTGCGGTGTTCCATCAGGGTATTCAATTCGATACGCTCCGTTAGGTAACACTTGAGTAATTTTATATAGTCCTTCCCACTTCGGTTTCAGTGGCCCCGGATCTGGTCCGGTAATGCGTTTCAAGACCAGTTCGCCAACTCGGAATACCCGAGGTTTGAGTTTTGAAGCGAGATATCTTTTGCTCTTATGTTTGTAAGGCGCATTTCTGAGTTCAGCGTGAAGGCGCGTCTCATCGAGTAAATCCAGATTGGCTTCAAGATTGTGGGAATTTGACTCTTCGTCAAAATTCTGTACTCGGTACGTAGGTGCACCGAGTTCAACTGGCACCATTGCTTCGGTTCCGTAAGTTAGGGAAAAAGGAGTTTCCCCGGTTGATGTTCGAGTAGTAGTGCGATAAGCCCATAGAACGTGGGGTAATTCTTCTGGCCAAGCTCCTTTAGCAGCATCAAGTCGAAGTTTGAGACCATGTTTGATGATCTTGTTGACGGCTTCAACTTGGCCATTGGCTTGCGGATGATACGAAGATGAATAGAAATGTTTAATGTCGTATTCGTTGCAAAATTCTTCAAGTCGCTTGCCTTCAAATTGTCTTCCATTGTCGGTGACAATAGAGTTGGGGACCCCGAACCTGCAGACTATGGATTTCCATATAAAGTCAAGCATTTTCTGCTCAGTGATCGTAGCTAGAGGTTCTGTCTCTGCCCACTTGGTGAAGTAATCAACAGTAACTACTGCGAATTTGACCCCTCCTTTCCCAGTCGGTAAGGGACCAATCAAGTCAATCCCCCACTTGGTGAAAGGCCACGGGCTGTAGACCGACTTCAGAGTTTCAGGGGACTGGTTGATGTTCGGCGCGAATATTTGCCATTTTGGGCATTTGCGAACCCAATCTGCAGCATCCAACCTTAGGGTTGGCCTGTAATATCCTTGTCGTAAGATTCTGTAGGCAAGTGCGTGTGCTCCGGGGTGTGAACCGAAGATTCCTTCGTGAACTTCTTCTAGGACGTACTTTGACTCCTGTTCGGTTAAGCACTTTAACAAAGGGACTGAATAGCCTCGTTTGTATAACACAACACCATCCAACGTGAACCGTGCGGCTCGGGTTCGTAATGCTCGAGCCTCCTGCGGATCGGCGGGCAAGGCCCCAGTAATAAGATATTGCTTGATAGGATCCATCCAAGTCGGAAGAGCAGGGGGCGTGGCCACGTCGGTGGCCAGAACTTCGGTCCAGAATAAGGGATTAACCGAGGTTCCTTGACTTCAAAAGTTCCATTGATTTGGTTGACCAGCAATTGGGAGTCGGTGAAAATCGTAAGGCGTTTGAGGTTCATGGATTCCACCAAACTTAATCCGGATAAGAAGGCTTCGTATTCAGCCTCGTTATTGGTAGCAGAAAAGAGAAATTTTATAGAATGGCAAAATAGTTTGTTTTCGGGGTCAGCAAGAACAATGCCTCACCCTGCTCGGTTTGCGGTAGCGGATCCGTCAACATACAGGACCCACGGCTGGTCATCATCTTTGGCTTCAATTGCCGGGGTGAGCTCTGCAATGAAATCTGAGAGTACCTGAGCTTTGACTGCGGTTCTTGGTTTGTATTGGATGTCAAATTGTCCGAGCTCCACAGCCCATTTGACCATTCTCCCTGAAGTGTCTGGTCGGTGCAGAAAATTCCGCAACGGGAAAGATGTGAAAATTGTTATTAAATGCTCTTGGAAGTAGGGTCGCAATTTCCGAGCGGCTGTAACCAAGGCAAAGGCTAATTTCTTCATAGGCGGATAACGTTGCTCGGCATCATGCAGGGCTTTGCTAACATAGTAGATCGGAAATTGCTGCGTCGCCTCTTCTCGAACTAGAACTGCACTGACCGCTGAATTACTCACCCCGAGATATAGATACAGCATCTCCTCGTGGATCGGTTTTTGTAGGGTTGGAGGCTGAGTGAGCACTTCTTTGATACTTCGGAGCGCTTTCTGACATTCCTCAGTCGACTCAAAACACTTCCCTTTTTTGATGGAAAACGGCTTACAGTGATCTGTTGATTTTGAAATAAATCGATTAAGAGCAGCAAGTCGGCCGGTTAAAGCCTGAACGCCTTTTACCGATGACGGAGGAGCGAGGTCTTGAATAGCTTGGATTTTGACAGGGTTGGCTTCGATACCACGTTGACTTACCATATATCCTAAAAACTTTCCTGATCCCACTCCGAATGTACATTTTTTCGGATTCAAGACCATTGAATAATCGCGCAAAATATTAAACATCTCTCGCAGGTGTCTGACGTGATCGATTGCTCGTACCAATTTGACCAACATTTCGTCGACATAGACTTCCATTATTCGTCCGATTTGGGTAGAAAACATTTTGTTTACAAGTCGTTGATACGTGGCTCCTGCGTTCTTTAATCCGAAAGGCATCATCGTATAACAGTACAAACCACGAGCCGAGTAAAATGAAGTATGTTCGGCTTCTTCGGGATCCATTGGAATCTGATTGTACCCGGAATAAGCATCCATGAAGCTCATGAGTTCGTGTCCTGAAGTAGCGTCTACCATATAATCAATATGAGGCAAACGATAACTATCCTTTGGGCAAGCCTTATTTAGGTTGGAGAAGTCGATGCATAGACGCCACAAACCATTACCTTTTTTTACGAGGACCGGGTTCGATACCCACGTTGGATATTTGGTCTCTTTAATAAATTTGTTGTCAATGAGTTTTTGAACCTCTTCCTCCAGGGCTTTCTGTCGATCAGGACCCAATTTTCTCCGCTTCTGGACAACCGGTCTCACGATGCGATCGATATTAAGTTTATGATCGCTACTTCCGGATCTATTCCCTTCATGTCTTCATGTTTCCATGCAAACACATCAGAGTTCTGTTGAAGAAATTTGATGAGTTGAGTTCTTACCGGCTCCTGAAGGTTGACACCGATCTTTAATGCTTTGTTGCACGTCGGATTGTCAATGTAGATCAATTCGGTTTCTTCGCAAGGCTCTGCTCTGTCATTTCGGTTTTTGTCCTTGAACTGGGTTCTTGGGTCGAGCTCATCCTCATCTCGGAGTGGTTCCTTATCTAGTCGTCTTCCTGGATCTGAGCTTTCGGTCTGAGCATCATTCGAGTTCAATTTGACCTCTGTCTCTGGTTCCGTGATGCTGGTCAATTTCTTTTCAGGTGAAGGGACTTCTTCATTACTGTCTTGGGTAATTTGATGGGCAGCATGGATTTCTCTGGACGGTTTAGTTAAGATGAGTTCCCGAGCTTCCTTCTGTTCTCCATAATGTGTTCCTTCCTCAGAGGATGTCGGAAATTTTAGAGCATAATGGTAAATAGAAACTGCGGCTCTCAATTTGTACAGAGCAGTCCTACCAATAATGGCATTATACTCGTTCTTGATGTCCATCACTTTGAACGTTTCGATGATCACCTTGGTTGCACTTTCGGGACTTCCCAAAGCAAATGGGTAAGGTTATTTCTCCAATCGGACAGGAAACACTCCCGTTAAATCCCTGTATTTTATCGTTACACGGCTTAATTTCGGACGGATCAAGGCCCATCTTTTCAAATGCTTTGAGCATCAGAATACTCGAATAGGCCCCTGTATCCACCATAATGCGGTGCACAGGGATCCCGCAGATAGGAGCAGTAATAATCAATGCATCGGAGTGCGGATGTGCGAACAAACTGGCATCTTCTATATTGAATGTAATTGGACAGTTTCTAGCATTTATGGTATCACGAAGATCGGTAGGCAAAACTTGTTTTCCTGAATTATAAGCCTGCCGAACATAGGCCTTCGCTTGTCGTCGGGATGGTATTCGTTCACTGTGACTCGTATTCACTCGTGGAACCACACCTTGGTCGGTCTCCGGAGATCGGTGTCACTTCGTCCTTGTCGGGTGTCCATCATGATACCGATTGGAAACATCCAAGGTGAAGACAAAAACCTCTTTATCACTCTGTCGGATTCTCTTGGGATTCGGAACTAGGTCGTCCTCATCTTCTTCTTCTGGGGCATCAAAGTTGCGTCCCTGCCTTTGACCGTCCGAGTTCTTCGAGAAACTTCGGATTTGAGGATGTCCGATCAATCGTAACAAGGCAGCTAACAAGCTAAAACACTCGTCGGTGTTATGCCCCGGAGACTTATGAAAATCACAGTATTGGGACTTATCTAATCATTCCAGAGGCATCCTCACCGGCCGAGGGTTAGGTTGAGTTCCTTTCTCTTTTAACTCCTTGTAGATAGTCGCGGCCCCAGCTGAGAACACGGTTTGATAACCGGACTTCAGATCATCCCTATACTTCTTCAGGGCTGCCTTTCCCTCAGGAGTATTCTTATAATTATCTTTCAATGAACCTCCGAATGATGAAGGCCTCCCCGGTTTTCCGCCAGTTACTTTCTTATTCTTCTTCGAACCACCGGGTTCAGACCTTAGTTCCTTCGAGGAAAAGCTAAAGTCGGGAACCGACATTGATTCTTCGGCGATGATGTGCTGTTGTGCTCCGGCAAGAAATTCTTGGAAAGTACTCGGTTTGTTCTGACACAATGTCCATCGAAACATGGAATTCGGTTTTAACCCAGCAATGGCCAAGACTAATAACGTTTCTGGATGACAAGGCTCCATATTCTGGACTCGCTCGTTAAATCGAGCAACATGTTCCTTCACACTTTCATCATCCCGTTGAGTTATATTCGCAATGGATTCTTTGGGGATTATACAAACCTGGGCCCCAATGAAATGTGAACGGAAGGCTGACCTAAGCTGCTGCCATTTCCAGATGGAATGCAGAGGTAGTGAGTGATACCACTTTTGAGCCCGAGGCCCCAAGGTTAAGGAAAACATTATGCAACGCAGGGCGTCGGTAGCACCGTGGAGATCCATCCAAGACGTATAGTGACCGAGATGGGCGTCAGGGTCTGAGGTCCCGTCATACAATCCGATTTGAGGTACTTTAACTTTTTCGGGGATAGGGCCCATAGTCAGCTCTGGGGCTAACGGCGATTCAACTTCCATGTATACATGACCCGGCTCCGAAGGATGGAAGGTCGGTGGTGGCCGCGCGTGGATGCCACGTCAGGCTTCGAGTTCGAGTTCGACAACCCGTCTCCTCAGCATCTCGGTCTCTGAATTCTCACGTCGGTGAAGACGATTTACCTCGATTTGTTGACGTAAGTCGGGAAAATTATCAGGTTGTGGTGGCACTGGCGGTACGGGCGCGGCAACCCTTCGAGCGTGTTCGGGGTGGCTCTCGGCCGTCGCTTCTTGCATATCGTTCCCGTCGGGTGGCGGTACGGCCCCCACTGGTGGCCCTTGACGGTTATTATCTCGAGGACGAGAAGTAGCGTGGGAAAGAGTATGACGATTATCATTTTGTTGAGGTGCCGGTGCACCTTGTCGGACAGTTTCTGTCAGGTTTACAAGCACTCCTGGGGCTGCTCGCGAGGTACTAGGAAGTACTTGTGCTAACAGGGTGGCGAGTCCCTTCGCAATTTCTGGATTTTGAAGAATCGCGGCTACATCGGGAGTCAACGGAACATTAACCACGTGGCCCACTGGCTGGTTCACCGAAGCATTGTTAGATGGAATATTAATTATTCGGCCCGGAGTTTGATTCACGGGAGCATTGTTGGCGCGTCTCGCAGCGTGTTGGTTAGGATTAGTCACACTTCCTCTGGTTGTGGGATCATCTTGTCCCGACCGAGACATGGCCGGAAACTAGTAGGAGTGCAAAACAGGGGAATAACCGTGGCAGAGTTATGGATGTCGTAAGAACGTCGAAGATTGACCTCAAACAATTATGAGGCCCTTCCTCTAGCGCCAAACTGTTGTCGTATGGATTCGTAACAACATAAGAGACAGATTTACAACATGGATTAAAGCTCTGACTATTGATTAAAAAAGGGAATTTTATTGATCAGTAAATGGTCGGTGTGTTTTTGACCCGTGTGAAAATAGTACCAAAGTGCCGTCCCCCTTCACTAAGGGAACTTTAAACTATATATAGTAACTTTTTGGTACACATTATTCGAGATCTCCAATCATTCAGGATTTGCTCGAAAAGTAGCTTTAAATGGGCGGTTTGGTCAGTTGGGCCCACAATCATCATGACGTCGGGCGCGAGACGTAAGGAGGTCGGTAGGCGCCTTGTCACCTGCTTTGGATATTAATGAACTCGGTTACCTCCGAGGTGGGTCGAAGTGGGTTGTGGTGTCGGTAGATAATGGTGAGGTTTTGAGAAGTCGGTCATGTCGGAAAAGCATAGGAAGTCTGTAGGAGCGTGATGTCGGTGAGGGCAAGTGGATTCTGTCAGTTCGTTACATCGGTGAGAAGGCGCAATTCCGAGGTTTCGTGTCATGTGCAAAGAAAAAGAGCTTCTGAGGCCATCTGACGTGTGTCATCTTTATCTTAAACCGTAGGCATTACGGTTATACTATTTGTAACCCGTCTTTATTCGGAATTATATTCGAGTTACCAAGTCGGTAGTTAACATGTTTAAATAGAAAAAAATTAAATAAATAATCAACTTGTCCCCGTTGATTGATTAATTTAGATTATTTAAATAAAAGATTTTGAAAAATGCCACATTTAACGTTCTTTTTTTTGTTTTTTGTTGTAAATGCTACTTTTGATCATATTTAACAACAGTCATTTTTTTCCGAATAGATGATACGTCAAACTAAATCAAAATTCAAAGTTTAGAGAGCCTAGTAATTTTGCCAGTTTTCACAACTTTGTCAGTGGTCTAGGAGCTGTTGAGTATTCTTATGTTGGACACCCATTCACATGGGCCAACAATAGATGTGGCTCTGGTTTCATAGAAGAGAGACTAGATAGATTTCTTCTGTCACCTGCCTGGAATCTCAAATTCCCTAATGGCCAAGTTAAGCATATTATAGCAACATCTTCTGACCACAGTATGCTATTCTTGAATACTCTTGGTACCTCTCTCACTTGCAAAAACAGGTTTTACTTTGACAAAAGGTGGGTCAACCTTCCTGAATTTCTTGAAATTGTGGAGACTGCATGGCAAACACCAGTGGATGGCTTTGACCTATTCAGCATCCAAGAAAGAATCAGAAATGTGAGGAAAGCTCTGATTAAATGGAAAGCAAAAATGAAAACCAACTCCCTCAAAGTAATTGAAAGATGTCGAGAGGAGCTGCACACTTTGGCAAGCCAGGGAGGAGATAGAGACTGGGCCACCTGGCACAAATTAACAGCAGAACTCAATCAAGCATACAAAAATGAAGAAATATACTGGAGCCAAAAGGCCAGAGTACAATGGGTAAAAGAAGGAGACAGAAACTCATCATTCTTCCATGCTTGTGTTGCTAACAGGAGAAAGGTGAACTCCCTGGAGAATATTCTCAAATCAGATGGCTCAGCATGCCAGACAAAGATGGACACCTTGGCTGAAATAATGAAATACTTTGAACAGCTCTTCAAATCTTCTGCTCCCCAATCCCAAAGGTGCAGTTTGGAGGGCATTTCAAAGTCCATTACACCAGAATTAAATGAAGCTCTCACAAAGGAAGTCAATGAAGAAGAAATTAAATCTGCTCTCATGGACATGAACCCCAACAGTGCCCCAGGGTTAGATGGACTCACAGCAGGGTTTTTTCAATCCTCATGGCCCAAAATTAAAGACTCCTTAATCAAGGGAGTTAAGAACTTCTTTTCATCAAGTCGAATGCCTAAAGGTATCAACACTCTATCATCTCTCTCATTCCCAAAAAACTTAATCCCTCTTCTGTTTCTGAATTTAGACCAATTAGTCTTTGCAATGTCATTTACAAAATCATCTCAAAAATAATTGGAAATAGGCTTAAAAGTGTTCTGTCTGTATGTATTTCACCCACACAATCTGCCTTTGTACCTGGTCGTCAAATCCTTGACAATGTCATAGTAGCTAATGAAGTTATCCATTACTTAAACAGCAGAAGAAAAGGTAAGGATAGCTTCATGGCCATTAAACTTGATATGGCCAAGGCATTTGACGGGGTGGAATGGGATTTTGTGTCTAGAATCCTTCATAAGATGGGTTTTTGTACTAAATTTATCTCATGGGTATTAGCTTGTATTTGTTCTTCTGCCTTTTCTTTTAACATTAATGGGGAATGTCTTGGATTGCTAAAGCCATCTAGAGGGCTGAGACAGGGAGATCCTCTTTCTCCCTATATCTTCATTCTAGTGTCTGAAGCATTTTCCAATCTTATTCATCAAGCCAAACTCCATTCTAATTTTATAGGTATCAAAATTAGTAAACATGCACCTAGCATCACTCATTTATTTTTTGTTGATGATACAATCCTATTTTGTAAAGCCAATCTTTCTCATGCTAATATGATTTTGCAAATCCTTGCTGATTATGGTCATGATTCTGGACAAAAGGTAAATATAGACAAATCCTCAATATTCTTCTCAAAAAATACCCCTGAGGACACCATGGATGGCATCTGCTCAGTGTTTTCTGGTATCTCTAGAGTGAGGTCAACCAAATATCTAGGTCTTCCCCTAGGTATTGCTAGAAAAAAAAGAGAGATTTTTTCCTTTGTGTGTGAGAGTGTTAAGCAGAAGTTAAACAGTTGGAAAAATCATTACTTGAGTGAATCAGGAAGAGAAATTTTGATCAAATCAGTTTTATCTTCTTTGCCTGTTTATGTGTTTTCTTGTTTCAGGGTACCAGTGGGAGTCCTAAATGTCATCTGTAGGGATATATCAAACTTTTGGTGGGGGTTGAAGGATTCTGGGGGTAGTAAAGTGCACTGAGCCAAATGGGATAAGATGGTGATGCCAAAAGAGTTAGGGGGGTTGGGTTTTAAAGATTTGCATGCTCTTAATGAAGCCCTCCTAGTTAAACAACTATAGAGGGTAATCACTAAACCTAATTTATTAATGAGCAGAATATTAAAAGGTAGATACTTTCACAACAAACACCTGAGAGATATTGTGCTAAAGGGGGTGACTCTTGGTTGTGGAGGAGCTGGTTGGGGGCTAGGAAGTATTTATACCTAGGTGCTAGATACATAGTGGGAAATGGGCATAATATTCACATATGGATACCTAATTGTTCCTCTTTTCTTCCAAGTTGTCCTTTTCTAGCAGACAGGGATAGATTGTGCAAGGTCAAAGACTTGATCAACCAGCAGACTATGACATGGGACAAAGACCTTATCACTCAGACATTTAATCCTGTTGAAACTGAACTAATTCTGAACATTCCACTACATCCCTATGGAGGCAGAGATAAACTTATTTGGCATTGGAGCAAGAATGGAGCATTTTCAGTCAGGGAAGTATACAAGGTGGTGCTGGCCCATATGAAATCTCAACAATCCCAAGCCTCAGCCAGTGGTTTTCCAAGGGACCTGAAAAGAATGTGGAGGATTTCATGGAAACTACCTATCCAAGGTAAAATTAAATCCTTTGTGTGGAGGTGCTGGAATAATTTCATAAGCACAAAGGTCAATCTAGAGTCAAGGGGTATTGTGCAACATAAGAGATGTGAAATCTGTGGAGAAGAAGAGGAGGACATATCTCACATTCTCTTCCACTGTCCTAGAGCAGCATTATGTTGGAAACTCTCAGGACTGCAATGGTTTTCTCTTGAAAACAGGAACACCACATTTCAAAGTTGGTGGTTGGATCTTTCAAAAATTCAGGAAATACATTGTAGAACTGAGAGGCTATCAATATCTGCTCTGCTGATCTGGAATCTTTGGAAGAGTAGAAATGCCTGGACATGGAAGAAACAATATTGGAGTGAAAAAGAAATTGTTGAACGAGCCTTATCAGAATGGTGGGAAATATCTAGCATTGCAGATGGTGTTGAGCAACTGTTTAAATATAAGATATCTCCAACTCAGTCCAACAAAGAACAATTTTCCAAGAAGGTAGGACGAAAGAGCTTGTTCGTCAGTGCCTTAAGTTCTTTGGAGGGCTGTTTTGAAGCCATCTGCAGAGCTGATCATGAGGAAGAATCTTGGTGTTGGAAAAAATCTTTGTTACAAGCTAACTCTGATGTTGAAGCTCTAATTATGGTTGTTTCATGGAGCTTGGAAGTGGCCTTGTCTCGGGAGTGGTCAGGTTTCACTTGCTACATTCAACACAAAGACTTAGTGACTCATCTTCAAGAGAGGAGGTTCTTCCTTCCATCCATGGCAGATCATCTCTACAACATTTTCTATCTTGCTTCCGACACTGAATTCTCCTTTGATTTTGATGTAGGATAGTATTTTCTCCTTATTTTCTTTTAGTCTTATTTGCGGACAGGGGTGTATGAATTACTTCCCGTTTGGGTTCTATCATGAACATGCAGATGTATGGTGGAATCCACTGTGATCATTTGATCAATCGATTGTATTGTACTGTTTATTTGAGTTTTAATACAAATTACCGTTTTG
>BKCP01008848.1:1278949-1298422 GCA_008636005.1 Striga asiatica | reverse complement strand
TTTGGGAGTTCAAGGTTATTGTTGGTAATGGCTTATATGTTGAAAACTGATGTAAGTATACAACTTAGGACATCGGTTTTTATAAACTCAATGTCACTATAAGCATGTTTGCAATGGTTTTTTAAAAAACCAATGTAAGCAAAAGATTTTTCATGTCAGTTTTTAATAACTGATGTGAAATTTAGTCATTTGACATTCATTTTTATCAAATACAGAAGTCTGCAAGTTTTCTATTACATTAGTTATTTATTGACAAAAAAGTTTCAAATCGCTTTTCCATTAGTCTTAACCCTTTTTTGGCCTTATGAAATCGATGTGAAAAGACCAGACTTTTATATCGACTGATGCTACATCGTTTTAAAATTCAATGTAAAAAGTCGTTTATCCAATTTTGAAAAATATTTTTCTACTACTGATTTGAAATATCATTATGTACAAGTCTAAGTGGGTGAAAATTGGAGACATGAGTTATAAATTATGTGTACTTTTGCGATAATTTATATATATAATTGCTAGCTAGCAAAATTTAATAAAACTATTTGATGTTTCCACATATAATAACGTAAATAAATGGAGTTTCAAATCTAAATAAGCATGAAAGAATTTCATATTTCAGAATGCACTTATCCCATAAAAGACAACTTAAGCATTAATTAAGGATGTCTTGCAAACTATTAAACCGGAGAAAAAAAAATTATTTTTTAAACTTAAAACTAGTATTCGATCATGTGTACATGTACAAATGTTTAAATTATTATAAGTTATATGTATGTATATAATATTAAAATTATAAGATAGATAAAATATAGTAGCACATTTTAAAGTTTTGTCATTTATTCAACTTCATCACTATATTAATTGTATAAAATGAAATGGATAATATAGTTTTTATTACTTTTAGGATCATGACTTATTAATTATCTTAAAAAGAATTATTGTTAATATTATCATTATTATTATTATTATTATTATTATGACTATTATTATTAGTATTTACGAAATTTTAAGAGGTTTGGTTATCACTAAAGTCAATTATCTTATTAAAAAATACTTAATAGCAATAAATGTTTAAGAAAAAAATTTAAAATATATTTTTTTAATACTTAATGAACTTCCATATATCATTTAGTATATTATAATTGGTTAGTTTTAATAATAATTATTATATAATAGAATAATTAAAAATATAGTTACACTTTAATTTACCATTACGTTAAAAAAAATATTGATTAAATTTTTGTTACTCGTTTAAAAAAAATATTAGATTATAACGCAAAAATGCAGAAAATCCAAATAGTTTCATTTGTTTTTTGTAATATTTTTTATTATATATATAGTATTTATTAATTAGTGAGTTGTTTAAGGTTTTAATCAAAAAATAAATAAAAATAAAGTAAACATGTATTTGTAACATCCTTTGGACGGAAAATAAATGAAGTTTTATTAATTGTTTTGCTAGCAATTATATATATAGATGCGTTTGTAATTTTTCATAATAAATAATCAATAAATGTTTTCACATTTTTAAGCTATTGTTAGTAAATATTATTCTCTTATTTATATGTGAAGATAATAATGGTATTATCTTACACTAAACTCGATACGGAATTAATTAATTTAAATTAATAATAGACGGTAGGAGCGTCAATGATTGATNGACCCCCCCCAAAAAAAAAAAAAAAAGAAAGAAAGAAATAGTGGTGTGCATTTGGCAAGATTAGCCTTACTCGGGTAATGCGTGTGGTGTTGTACAACTAAACCATGGTGATTAGTGCCTTAAGATATCAGATAAGGAATCTGGTGGGCCAATTCCTCTACGTTAACAAGAAAACGAGAGGTGGAGAGAGGGAGAGATTCTCTATTTTTATTTTCATTTTTCTATGCTAAAAAACAACAGCATTACATAATTGTGATTGTGCGGTCAAATAGCACAAGATTCTTCCCAATCCAATATATGGACTGAAAAGGAAATGGGAACCAAAAAATAGTATAATAATTGCGTGCATTCTGGAGCACGTCAAAGTAGCAGCACGTTTTTAGTCTCACATCAACTTACGAATTGTATGCTGTACGCAAAGAATATTCATTATTTTACGGATATTTGCTGCAGTATAATATTAGCGCACATCGTGTGAATTAACGAATTAGTCCGTTGAGTACTCATTTTGATCAGAATCCAAGGAAATGGCATCTATTTCACTCTTTCCAGCTGAATCCAACTATAACTTTCGTTTTTAATTAATTAGTGAAATTAAGGGAGAAGTTCATGCAATATTGACAAGTGTCCCCTCATGGCTATGAGCAAACCTGTTATGGACAATGTTTATTAAAATTAATTACGTCATTTAAAATATGTAGTTATGTTTAAAATTTTATGAAAATGCTGAATTTAATTTGGTTATGTTAGGAGCCTAGACTAGATGATATCAGAGTCCAAGTGTTATGATGGACTGTTAAATGAATTTATTATAAGGTATTAAATTTAGGAGGAGAAAATTTTAAGGGATGGATAATGAAAATTGTTCAAACTGTGTACACTAGGTATCTTCAAATTTTTGAGGATGTACGAATAAACACCAGCAAATGGTTGTCCATTGTGATAACTGATATTTTGAGCAAATTATGATAAGAATAGATGTAATTACTTCTAGATTCTGCTAAAAAATAAAAGAAGTGTCACATGAATGCCCTTTAGATAAATTAATTGATACAAACTGATTTGTTAAATGATCAAGGAAGAGCTCATCTGAATCATATCGAAGGATGGGTTATAATAACTTGTTAAGTGGAAAGAAGTTATTCCATACTCCTCTAAGTTTTCAATGAATATCCATGAGTGCAGAAGACAGTACAAAGTTAAGGAGAGCACCAACAGACGATTATTGGAAAAATCCACCAACTACATACAGAGGTAGAAGAAATCATTAATAACCAAAAAGAAACATTGAATATCCTTAGGCTATCTTTATCGGTGACCAAATGCCTTGGGTCACCAGCAAAATAACAAATGCTAATAATAATAATAGTAAAATAATAATAATAAAAAGCAAAAAATCATGTGACCCTGGTCACATTGGCCTTGTTTGGCGATCAGCTAATAACGGATAGCGGATTGTATCAGTGAATAGCGGATAACGGATTATATTAGCTGATTTGATAAGCGGATTGCATTAGCGTTTTTAAATAAGTGTTCGGAAAATAGTTGAAAGCTTATAGCTGTTTGACATTGCAAAATGACCAATAAGGACATTTTATTATTTAGAGTGTATTCTTTTAATAATAATATATTAAAACATTTAATATTCTTTAGTTTGTTATTTATAAATATATTATATTATTTCTTTTTAAATTTACTAACACTTGATGAAGAAGTTATGAATTTTACATTTTTCTAGATAAATTAATACATATTATTATTTATTAGCACCATAAACCAATGTAGATTGTAAAATAAATAAGACAAATTAAGAAGTTCCAAGTAAATGATTTCACGAGCATAATTACAAAGTTTTCAAGCGTTTGAAAGTACAAAAATTTCATAATCATGTCTATTCAAACAAATAATTCAAATGATCAAGCAACACGACGACGTCTAGGTTGTCTAGTTGCCATCAAACTAGCAGTAATATCATTTCGAACTTTTGTCATCTCCTTAGTACTTGTGTTCGAGACCTCTTGTGGGGAAATATGGCCAACATCCGCTAACACTTTTGGAGGAATAAAATTTATATTTTTATCAATGATCATAAATGCTGGATCAGGAATTTTGCTCATTCTAATGTAATTATGCAATGCAAATGTTGAGCAAATTATTCTATTTTGATCTTGAGGTGAATATTTTGGTAATTTAACTAATATCTTCCAGCGAGCCTTTAAAATGCCAAAAGCTCTCTCAATACAACTCCGTAAGGATGAATGAGCTCGATTGAAAATTTCTTGAGACCCTCTTGAATTTGCACCCCGAAACTCTGTTTGATGATACCTTGTCTTATGGTAAGGTGTCAAATACCCTTCTCTTTCAGGATAACCGTTGTCTACTAAGTAATATTTACCTATGTATAAGAATATTGACAAACAATTTGTTAAGTTAAAATAGAAAAGGATATATTGTAATGGATAAAAAATTAAACGATACATTAATAAAAAAAAAAAATTACCTGTAGGAGGTTTTGGGAAATTAAGGTCTGGATTGGTAATTGCATCCAGAAAAATTCGAGAATCATGAGCGGATCCTTCCCAACCAGTAAGAACGTACGTAAAAAGTAAATCAAAGTCACATGCTGCCATGACATTGAGAGTAGTGGTCCCTTTTGCTCCCTCTATATCGCAATTGATCCTCCTCAGGTATAATAACATCTATATGTGTACCATCAATAGCTCCAATGCACTTCTAATAAAAGAAATATCATTTTCTAGATGACTATTATTTATTTCTAATGTAAACACAAAGATAACATGTAATAAGTAAAATACCTTAAAATGTGGCATATATCGAGTATCATTGGCAATTTGCAATGGGACTTCTTTGAACTCAGAATCCCTAGGTCTTATTATATCCCTTGACAAGCCATCCATGCAATCCATAACTTCTTTAAAAATTCTACTTATAGTTTCACCAGAATGCTGAAATCTCTCTTGGGCTTCACGGTTTGAGGCTCCTATACTTAGAATAAATATAAATATTCCTACTTTCTCTAAAGTTGATGTTCTTTCTCAAGGGTGCAACCCATGCTTACTTTCCAAGTCTATGACCAATGCTCTAAATGTGCTCCTGGACATTCGAAACATGTGAAAACAACGTTTTTCATGTCCATTCAATATTCCATGCATCCATTTTTCACCTGTCATAAATGAAGTAAAACATGGCTCTTTGTGCATGTACTTAGCATAATAGAGAGTGATATAACCCATCGCACAAGCCACTGAGTCGTAAAACAAACTATCTTTGTCCCTCTTACGTATTGCATTAGGTTTGGCCCTCAAATCCATACCCATAAACAACAACAAAAAAATAATTTACAATCCTGTATATGATCAAAACAACATACTCCATTTATATTAAAATTCAAAGTGCAACATCCAAATAACAACATAGTTCTCATTGCATTTAAAGTCTAACAAACGCAAGTAGCAACAAAGTTAAATAGACAAGAATATTCAATATGCCAGATATTAAATAGGTGTCCATTAAAAATACCGACAAGACAATAATAAAAATATTCACTCATTCTTCTCCGTCTTCGCATACAAAAAATTTTTCCATTGGAGTCTTGAGTAATCATCTGGTATGCCATTAAAAATTATCCTCTTTTGGGGATCTTCGATCAAGCTGCAAGCAAAACAAAATTCAGGACTCCCAGGAATCAAGTCAGTAATGAACACTAACTTTGCAAGAGTGTCGGCAAGTGCATTGGAAGAGTCAACACAGGTACTTGCTTCAAGAGTCATTATCTCCATATCCTTAGCGTTTCTCTCAGTAATAACTTTTACTATAGTATCAAGTTTCTCCATCAACATTGCAGCACCTCCTCTTCTAGAGGATTCATTCTTCCGACTCTTAGAACTTTCTAGTATGTTGTTCTCGAAAGCCCTTTTGCTCCCTCTATTCATAACAATTTTTTCTGTAAAATGTGGAGAAGGTGAAGTGGGAGATTGAATTGGGCTGCCGTCGATCCAAACTTCTTCCCACTCTTTATTAGTTCTACTAAGATTAACTGCATCATTCTCACTAGTTTCATTAAAACCATCATATGGAGTATTACCAACATCCATACTTGGGGGAAGAGATGGGATATAAATTGATTCATTTTCATGTTGAGCTGGAGTGAACCTAAGAGCCCCTTGAGCAACTGAGACTCCAAATAGTTGTTCCATCTTGTATTCTAGTTCAGGTTCAATCCCTTCATCTTGAAAAGATTTAAAATTAACATTTTCCTACAAAAAAATATTAAATTATATCAGCTTTGACCCTTTTCATGATATTTAAAAGTAAAAATAATATTTAAATTAACCGACCTCAATTTTTTTTTTCCACCACTCGTCACTAGCACTTATTGTTCCTTTTTCATGATCCCATCCTAGTCCAGTTTCCTTTCCTTCCAGTGCTTTCCAGAGACTCCATCTATTTCTCATCCAATCCCATTTATTTTTAAGTTTGTTCTTGTCATATGCCAAATTAGTTCTTTTTTGAAACTCAGCCTCTAACACCTTCCATGGCATTCTTTGTGAGATTGTTGCACCACGTTTTCCTTTACTTTTTTCCGCATATTCGATGCACAAATCACAAAATAAATACAAAGTTTCTTTTGACCAACTAGCCCGAGTCACATCTTTTCCCCCAGCTTTGCTTTCCATATCAATGTTCATTCTCATATTTGATGTCATCTATTATATGACAATAAAGAAACCAAATAATAATAATAATAACAACAACAACAATAATAATAATAATAATAATAATAGTAATAATAATAATAATAATAATAATAATAATAATAATAATAATAATAATAATAATAATAATAAAAGAAACAAAAGAAGAAATAACATTAATAAGAACCATGGATAAACGATTCAAATAATCAAGTTATTTGGGTAACCGAAACCTCCTGAGAAGTAGTCAACTAAACTCCGATTATCTAACAATGTCAAGCTAGCACATGAACTATAGTCTTACTGAAGCGAACATGTCTCGATAAGTAGTCAACTAAACTCCGATTATCTAACACACCCTTTATGTCAACATGAAACTGTGAAACAAGAATCAATAATAGCATAAATAATCAAAGCATCCTGACCAGAAAACAAGGATTTCGTGATACCTACTTTAGTAATTAACTAGACTTGAAAAATTAACAATTAACAAATAACATCATTGCAGAAAATAAAGCATGAAGTAGCCACACCAATACTCGTACGATTCTGTTTCAATTCAGTACCTATAGATTGATATTATAACACGATGCTACATTTGGGTACTGAATTCTGGTGATGAAAATTCAAAAGGGAGGTACCAGAATGAGAACCACAAAAGCACAGTAGAACATAGCCAAAGACACTTAAAAAAGTGAGCGTATCTAAGAACTGCAATAAAAATAAACAATAGAAAACACTAGTTATAGTTTCCACATCTCACCATAACCACATATTTGACACCACCCAAATCAAAATATTGCCTACACATCACACTAACTCAAATTAAGTTCTCATGTTGATCATCTTCAGTTTATCCACTTATGGCACAATGACAGGAACATTTACTAACTTTAAGTGAAAAAATAAAAAATAAAAACTACCACAAAAACAAGACATTTGAAAATTATCCACCATATGGTTTCAACACTAAGCCCAACTACGTCTCAGGAAAGCAAATTGAAATTCTATAATAATGTATCTGATAATTTATAAGCAGGCCCTGGGAGCATGTTTTTTCGTTTCAAGTTTTTATCTGAACAACAACAAAGAGAGTAAGGTAGATAAAGAGATTGGAACCAAATATGTGCTTGAGGAATTCGAGTAAAGTTTACACATTACAAACTTTGACAACATCTCACAATCATAAACCTTGACCTGATAACAACACCATTGTACTAAAAGCTCATCACTTGTAACCATCTAAATGTAACATCTTCACATGACTTCGAATAACTAGTTAATTCACATGGATTAATTAAAATATCAACATATGTTGAGTCGCACACGACACCTCAAAACGGATGTCGAACGTATTTGGATGAATCTGCCACACATTCAAGGCTGCATATTCCTCTAAGCATTCTTTCAACTGGGCTCCGCTGTATCCCTGTGTTCACACCAATAAAGAATGTCAACTAAAATGAGCTAAAACATTGTTTAACACAATTTCTCATTCCCTCTAATTTACGGAACAGACACATTCTTTCCAGGATTACTGTGAGTATTAGACACCAAATCAACTAACTCAATGTTATACGTTCATGAAATGGTTTACCAAGCAGGATTAGCAGCGGCAAGAACAGCAGTCCTTGCATTTAAAGATGTAGTGATACCAGCTTTAGCATTGCTAACAGTTTGCTGCTCCATGACTTCGTGTATAGAAGTACGGTCTGATTCGTCCATTTTGTCAAACTCATCAATGGCGCAAATGCCCATATCTGCGAACACCTTATGAAAATAAATGGTGCTGAATAATGTATTGCTCGAATCTTGGTAAAAAATTAAGTTAACTTGTAGAAAGCTACTGTACCAGGGCTCCTCCTTCTAGAACAAATTCATTCGTCACTGGATCTTTATATTTAGAGAAAACAATACCAGTAAAATTAGCTTTATATTTCTACCTGAAGTATTTTCCACATACACTCCCACTGATTCAAATGACAGAAGAATTTTAGATAGGAGTTAATTTTATCCTCCCAATCACGGTAACATGAATTGGATTCGATTTTTGTTTTCTCTTAAGCTTACTTTTTACTAGAATTCAAAACTTGAGAAGCAGCATTAAGGCTGTGGTCTTATATACATTGCATCAGTCTATATACAAGAAAAAATTTGTTGGTCTCTAAATATATAAAATCTGTTACTTCTAGTAGTTATCATAAGAAGGTTTCAGTCTGTATACAAGAAAAAGAATTTATACGTTTTTTATTTTTTTTTTTAATTTTTTTAGTTAACTATAAACGTATTCCTATTATACGGTTTCAAATATTTTTTTTAAAAACGTATTTCTAGAATCCGTTTATTAAAACTAGTGTATATCCCGTGCAATGCACGGAAGAGTTCATATTTTAAACATTTTTTAGACTTTATTTTAAATATAATTATTTATATTTTTCACATCTCATTTATTATGAAAATAAAATAAATACAATCAATGAAAAATATATAATATTAAATACTTTTCTTTATACAATATTTTTTATTTAAGGAATATTATTAAACCTTACGGTTTTGATTTGTTTTTTTAAATCAATAATCCAAAATATATGATTGTTAACGTACAAAAAATAATGGAAATAATCCAGACTTTAAAGTAAAGCTATTTTTTTATTATTTTACAAATAAAAATTTTCCAATTTTTTTTTTTAATTTAAAAAAAAAAATTGGCAAGTTTGATAATGAGTTAAATCAAGTTATACAAATGATTAAATAGTTAAAATGTTATATTAATTATATTTTAAGAAATCCGATTATATAAAAATGGGTAAAAAAATATTATACTAATTAGTTTGTTAGGATTGTGATTATATGGAAGTTAAAATAAAATGAAATGTAACTTTTACTTTTAAAACATCAAGAATATAGAAAAGTAAAAGTAAATAATCAAAATAAAATATTAGCTTCTAGGTATACAACGATTGTTTACATAAAACCTATTTATAAAATTCATTTTACTTCTTTCTTTTACAAGCAAGTTTTGTTGAAGATTGTTCTTGTTCGAAAATACAATTGTTATATTTCGACAACAATTGGAACTCGTTCTTATTTCAATTAATTTATTTTATTTTTCTTTTTGGATTGTCAAGAACTCTATTTTTTTTAAACCAAACTACCTCGTTTCACTTCTTTCTTTTAGGAACAAAGATTGCTAGTATTCGTTTTTGTTCGAAAATACCTTATTTTCAATTGTTATTTTAAATCATACTTTTATATTTATCATGATCATTACAATTATGTTTATTAAAACTATAAATACATTTTAAAACTTAAAATATTATTATATTTAGATAATATAAAATTTATAACTTTAATTATTAATTATTAAAAGATGGGACAATTCCAAGTAGAAAATATTTATAATGTAAATCAATTGTAAAATAACAGAAAAATGAGAGGAAAATTCTATAAAACAAATATAAAAAAAAAATAAAAAACAAAAAAAGAATGTGAGTAAAAATTGGGATGTCAAATTTTAACAAAGATAGTTGAATTTTACAAACAGAAAATTTTATTTTTCACCAATAAAGTTAATAAGAATTAATTAACAAATAATTCTTTTTTTTTTCATTTAATTAATTCTTCTTTAACAAATAATTCTACTTTTTACGTGTAGTGTCAAATTATATATAGGACAAAATTTTAGTGGGGTTCAACAATGGACAATTAAAAAAAAAAGAGGTAAGATATTGTCAGTGTGGCAGGTGGGCCAACATGAGGTTTTGGAGAAGTTTGTGTTTGTAGAGCTGGTTTGAAAACTCAAACCTCAAATCTGCCTTCTTTAACAATAAACCCGAGAGTTTACGATTTTAAACTTCCCAAAACCTCACCACTATAGATGCCCTAGCAATGTAAAACAAACCCTCTCGTTTTAACTAATGTTTTTCCATGCATATGATTGGGGTCAACCTAATAATCATCTCAATTCGATTTCAAATGATATATACCCCATCTACAATTTAAGTGGAATTTAACAAAGTGTAAACAAAAGGAAAGAGAGCAAGTTAATTAAGAATCTCTACACAGGCAGGGCCTCAATTATGTACTTGTATTGTAATCCACAACCCACAAGATTCACAGGTTAACATGAATCATTGTCACCTGTCACTCATTCACTTGACATGATCTTTGGACCCTAATAAATGAAACAACATAATAAAGGAGTTATGCTAGATACCTAAATCAATGGTTGTGGAAGACGAAACCAAGCAAAAGCATCTTTCACGTGGTGACAAGTTCGTTGTCCATGGCATTTGTGCCACCCTTCTCTTTATCATATTATTATTATTCCTTCCACAATTCCACTCACAACTCTTTCTATCTCTTTCCAATTTCCAAAGGGGTAAGAACGTCATTTCTCCATGTTGTGGTCTTTATCTGCCTTTAAGAGAGTTGTTGGTAGGGGTGAACATGAGTCGGTATGGTTCGGAGATTGATAAATCTCCAGAACCGTACCGAAGTTCGGAGATCACTAAAATTCGATCTCCCGAACCGTACCAAAAATCGGTTCGGTCCGGTTCGGAGATTTTTATTTTTCGGTTTGGTTCGGTTCGGTTTTCGGGACTATTGGAACGGTTCGGTTCGGTTCGGTTTGGTTTGGTTCGGATATTCCGAGATTTCTTATCATTTTTAAAATTTTTTGAATGACAACCTAGTTGTATTTTATTTTTTATATGTTTTTTTTTTTTTTTAAATCCAACATTCATCAATACTTCATCATACTAAAGATTAAATTTTTAAATCAACTTTAGAAGTAACCCTAAATTTTAGTTAAGACTAAATTCAACTAACATTGAAAATTTAAAATTCAAACAAAATATAATACAGTTTTATATTAAAGTAATATTTATTTAACCTTCCATACCATATTAGTTATAAGAAAAACTAAGCCTAAGTATCGACAACTTTATGTAAAGCTTAAATCTTTTTATTTTTTAAATCTTTAACCTTTTATTCTATTTTAATTTTTTTTAAACATGAGAAATTCAATTGTAGATCAAGTATTGCTAATCATAAAATGTAAGTGAATCTTAATTGTTATTACTATATTTTATTTGAATTTTAAAAATTCTCAAATTATATAGGATCAAAGTTGACATAAAATATATTAATAATACGCATTTATTTTTATAATTCGGTTCTTCGTTTCGGTACGGTACGAGAAGGTTCGGTTCGGTTCTCGGTACGGATATTTATGAAATATTCAGAACCGTACCAATTATTTTTTTTTATTCGGTTCGGAGGAAGTCAAACGGTCAACGGATATTTTTCGGTTCGGAAATTTTGGAACGATTCGGAATTCTCCGAGTCCCATGCTCAGCCCTAGTTGTTGGTGTGGTTTCAAATCAAGCTTTAGAAAAAAAAAAAATCTTTTGCATTTCCATCATTGTTAGTTATGGGGCACACACATTGGACCACGGTGAGTTTCTTTTGCTTCCTTTTGTACGATTCCTTCTAGCTATTCCGCTCTTGTTCAACAAGCTTGTTTTTTGTTTGTTAGCTACCAGCATCGACTTCGAATTCTCCAAATGATTCTTTGGTATTGGGCATCTAATTATTTGTGCCAACTAATTCTATCAATGAAATTTGGCAATTATATATCGGCTTCAATATTGCCTAGTCAAGGTATCGGACAATTCCATTAAGGATTTGGGCTGGGCCTTGTTTTATATGAATGGGCCGGGCTCTATTTTAAACGCCCAAATGTCCTCACGTCGTATGCCTGTTTGGAAACACACCGTAAAAATTCATCACCGTAAACCTCCGGTGCACCTTCGCCGGTTTCGTTCCAGCTTCGTCGACGGCTTTTGGCTCACTCACCAGATTATTCCATCACGAATTCGCTCAATATCTACTCTAATTTATGTTTTGATACTTTAATTCCCTCTGAATAGAGAGCCTCAAACGCGAGGAGTAAATAATTTATTTGAGGGTTTATTGAAAGAAACATTTTTGGATCATGGCCAAGAGCACCGCAGAAACGAATTCTACGTCGACGCTCGGTAAGTTTCTCACTACTGTTCTAAAGCATTCATTCCCCACTTTGAGCTCTTTAAATTTGGAATTTTAAATGCCAAGCAGTTTGAGGAATTAACTTCTATTTCAATTTTTGAAAAAACTCATCCAATTTCTTGTTTGTTGATCGCCAAGATGGGAATGCGGATACGTTCAACGTGGAAGCTGCCGAAATTCTTGCAAATGAGGCACTGGTAATACTAGTTTGGTTTGTTATGTATCTTTTTTCCTCTTTCTATCCTCTATGTGAGTGTGTTTGTGTTTTATCATCATTTGGACCTTTTTCTTTGTCTAAGATATGTAAACTTGGGCGGTTTGTTATTTCAGCGAATGCCTATTTCAGATGCAGTGCCAATATATGAGAAACTTCTGGCTACATTTCCCACTTCGGTAATCCTCTTTATGGGTGCTATTTTATGTAAAGGATTGATATTCATTTATTCGACTAGGTATGCTAGTAATAAATCAGTGCAGGCATAGCCATATTTATGGATTGATCATAATTTTATATGCTTTCAAGTGTTGCTTACGCTCTCTTGAATAACTAGTGCTGCTTTGGCTGTTCTACTCTCCTAGCTTTGATGGGAAAGTTACACAGACTATCTTATGCTGTGTGGCCAATGTATTTTGGCTGCTAATCTAAGGTCCAATTTACAGGCAAAGTATTGGAAGCAGTATGTCGAAGGACTTATGGCTGTAAACAATGATGAAGCAACAAGACAAGTTTTTAGCCGTTGCCTTTTGAATTGCTTGCAAGTTCCTCTTTGGTAAATTTTCCTACTTTTAGATGAAGTTTTATGTTTTTCATTTATGCTGTTAGAGGGATTTCTTCTATTGGATGAGTTATACCGTCTCATGTTGTGCTGCTGATTCCATCTCTTCACTATTGTCTCCCCAAAGTCGAATTTTCTTGTGTGTGTCCGCTCTCATATTTTAATGTGTTGGAATAACATTGTTCCCCCCGCATTCTTTCACTGTAGGCGCTGTTACATCCGCTTCATAAGGAAAATAAATGACATGAAAGGATTAGAAGGTCAGGAAGAGACAAAAAAAGCTTATGAATTCATGCTTAACTATGTTGGTGAGTTTCAAGTATCATAGAATTAGAACATTCATGATTGTGAGCATCCTTCTTTTCTCGCTTCCCTCCCTCTCTGTGTCCCCACAAGTCTGTTTCTTTTTCATATAGGCTTTAAAGGTTAAATTTATTTTTCCCCTTACATGACATGATTAATGGTTCTGCTTATGGTACACAATGTTTAAGTGTTTTAGCTGCTGTATGGAATCTTCATTACATATTGTATGAAGGTAAATATGAATCCTTTGTTGTGAAAAATCTTGTCAAAGTTTAGAATTCTTGTTCGTCTGCTTTTAATTTTGGTTTATTTCTGTAACGAAAAAGAAGAGGCAATTGGGCCTTGGCTTTTGATTTGTTGATATTAACTGAAATTGAAAGTGACTCCCATTTAACTTAACGTTTCTATGGTTTTACTTAATGTTAAATAAGAAAGAGGATGGATAGCTTCAACTTGTTGTGTCTATGAATTTTTTTTTGGTCCTAAAGTTTTTGATACTTTACTTCTAAATTTTGTCAATAAGGTTGAATTGGCTGTGCATCTTGTTTACTTCAGTTAGGATGTTTATAAGCGTTTCTTTATTGGTGCTGACAGGAGCTGATATAGCATCTGGTCCTGTGTGGATGGAATACATTGCATATTTGAAATCCTTACCGGTTTGTTTTGTGATGCCTTGTTCTTTGCCAATACACTTGTTGATAAAAATGATTCAGTTTGTGTTCTTCATATGGGATCAATTGAAACAGGCACAAACAACATTAGAGGAGTCACAAAGGATGACTGCCATACGAAAGACTTATCAAAGGGCAATTGTGATGCCCACTCATCATGTTGAACAGCTTTGGAGGGACTATGAGAATTTTGAAAATTCAGTTAGTCGTGCATTGGTAAGCTTCTGATTCTCATTTCTGTATGGCTGTTTGCTTTTGCTAGTTTGTTCATGGTGCATTTCTGATAATTTGTTATTCACGGTCGGGGGATATTAGGGTCGGAACAAACAATCTGTCTTAAGAAGCTCTTGCATGAAATTTTCTTATTGAATGAGATTACCTGCTGTTTTTGTTTACATGCAATTTATCACTTTTCGTGAACTATGTTTTCCCTTTATTTTTTATTTTTCCCTTTTTTCTTTATTTTTCTTTTAATCAGACGTATTAGAAAATTTTTAGAAGTTAAAACTTGTTACAGCGCAACTGGTGTTTACTTGTACAACTATGATATATATGTCCTAGTGTAACACGTCACATGTTATTAAGACCAGGAGTCCTGGTATTTGAATGAACATCTAAATCTTTTTTCATGACTTTTGCATGCTTGTTCATGTTATTGTTTCCTTGATTGTGTTGGATCACGGTGAGCTTGCATAACTTTCACTTAAAGATTCGCTGCTAAAAGTCTATTCTGCTTGGTTAAGGTATTTCTATATTTAATGATAAAAGCAATCATAGAAGGAGTAGTAATCTGATAGTTCAAATATTTTGTAGGCAAAAGGGTTGGTTGCCGAGTATCAACCAAAATATAACAGTGCAAGGGCTGTTTACAGGGAGCGCAAGAAGTATTTTGATGACATTGACTGGAATATGCTTGCTGTTCCTCCTTCTGGCTCTCTTAAGGTATTTGTTTTGCCAAATATTGATTTCAGAGTTGTATTGCATTTTTTAATAATTTTTAGTGGCTCTGAGCCTTTAACTCAGTTATTTTGTGAGCAAATGATTGATTGAGAGACACAAAACGCACATAACAATTTAAATATCCATATGTGCGCTTAAACTTGTCTTAGTAACCCAGTCCAGGACTATATGGTTGATTTGTTGGCTAGCGATGCTTGGATTGAGTTTTTACCTTGCGTTTTCTTGCTGGCAGGGGAAAATTGGTTATATAGGACTGGCAGTTGAACTTTTTATCTATAAAAGAAAAGAACTAGACGCTAAGTGATTATTTGATTGTACTGATGTATGACAGGAGGAAATGCAATGGAAGTCTTGGAAAAAGTTGCTGAGCTTTGAGAAGTAGGTATCATCTGTCAATTTTATATTTATTTTTTATTGAGTAAAATTGTTGCATTTCGATGTTGCTTGTAAAAAATACTACATCTAAGTCGGTGTTTGGTCGATCTAGAACCTATATGCTTACAGTTTTATTGTCAGCAGCTGTATCCCTGTTATCAAAAGAAAATTTTTACATGTTTTCTGGTTTGATCTTTCCATCTTTCTTGTTCGTTTCAGTATATTTTATCTGAGGATATTCACCTTTCCGCTTATCAGCATCCTTTTGTGGTTTATCTGCTTTGTAGTTCTTTTATGACTATTAAGTTAGATTCCACAATTTGTTTTTCCACAACTCAATTCGGTAACACTTTGTTCTCATCACAGAGGCAACCCCCAGCGAATTGACAACGCCTCTTCGAACAAACGAATTGCATTTGCTTATGAGCAGGTACTGAAGACACACCTAGTTAAAATGGAACTTCAGGTCACCCTGCTGCATAACATCTGTATACTGTTTCTAAACTTCTGTTTGTAAGGCGAATTACATTGAACAGGTTAAATTCATGCGTGGTCTAAGAAATGAGTCTTAAAGCTTGTTTCATTAATGTTTGTTGGTGAAAATGACCTATGCTAATTTTTTTCAGAAATAGTACATAAAATAAATCATTCCATGATAATATGATCTGACTTCAAATTTCTTTTACGTATTTTTTTCCTAATTAATAGATATATTTCTGATCTTTGACACCCTGGTTCCCTTGCCTCATCATATCATCATATCTATCTTTTATTCAATCCTTCCTTGAATAGTTTTCTCCATTGGCTTTCATGGACTTGTTGATCTTTAGTGTTTTGGTATGTTTTGGCAATTGGCAATATTGTAATTTACTAGAGGGACAAATAGAGAGGTGAAGATGCTCACTTTTGTGTTTCTGTGCTAGTGCCTCATGTATTTATATCATTATCCTGATATATGGTATGACTATGCGACATGGCAAGCAAAAAGTGGTTCCAGGGACTCGGCCATCAAAGTTTTCCAGCGTGCTTTGAAGGCTCTTCCTGGTAATTATCTGGCAGTGCTGAAAGAATTTGTATCCTTTGAGATTCTTTTAAAGTGAAGAAACATTGTTCTGTTAAAACCTATTCCTGAGACGTCCTATTTCTTGCTTGCCCATCATTTTCTGTTTTTCCATGTGGTGGATTAAATGGTTTTTGATTTTTCATGTTAGATTCTGACATGCTAAAGTATGCTTATGCTGAGCTAGAGGAATCTCATGGAGCAGTTCAGGTCAGTCGCACAATTCTCTCTGTCTCTCCCAGTCATTTATTTTTGATACATTCTGCTTGCGCAGGCAGCGAAAAAAGTATTTGAAAGTCTAATTGGAGATGGTGTGAATGCAACTGCTTTATCACACATCCAGGTACATACGGTTGTCTTCTAAATTTATATGCTGTATAAAGATGAGTAGAATAAAAATCTGCCTTACACAAACTAAAGGTTCAGAAATCCAACCTGATATCAAGGAGGCCTCAACTAATATATTATTATATCCTATTGGTTTTTGAAGTCTCTTATGATCCATATTTATTTTTTCTATCCCATTTTTATTTGCAAACCTTCTTCACCTTTTAGGTTTTAGTTCCTATCCAGCGCCAATTCGTTAAAAAGGATGATTAAATAGCCTTCTGTAGACCTTGCTTTTGAATGTCTTTTGTATTTGGTATTTTTGAAAATTGTCTCTGTTTCACTCGTGAAGAACAGAGTTTTTCTTGGATCTTTTTATTACAAACTTATCATGATGTTCCTTTATGCAGTACATAAGATTTTTAAGGAGAACTGAAGGTATTGAAGCAGCTCGGAAATACTTTCTGGATGCACGCAAATCTCCAAACTGCACTTACCATGTTTATGTTGCATACGCAATGATGGCTTTTTGTCTGGATAAAAATGCAAAGGTGATTGTCACTTAAAAAAATGTTTCGGCTTTTATATATTTCAGCGGTTAGGATAAATATAATGTGAAGGTGAGCAGGAGGTTATTGCAATGAATACATCAAGTTCTGGTTGAAGGAAAACCACACACATGCACACATGCACACGTGCATACGTACTTACATGCATCCATCCATCCATCCATTCATACAAAAGAAAAAGATACATGCATCCATCCATCCATCCATTCATACAAAAGAAAAAGACTCCTTGATATATATCCGTTTGATTGTTCTTTACAGAAAAGATAGTTCAGTACATTTTCCCATTTACTTCGTAATATCTTTTATAGCATATTAGTTTGATCATGTGGCCTGAAACTTTCCCAGCTTGCACACAATGTATTTGAAGCAGGTCTCAAACGCTTTATGCATGAGCCGAGCTACATTCTAGAGTGAGTTCATTTGTCATTTCCTCTCTACAGGCACAAAACTCTCACGCACGATCTGATTTGTTTGAATTTGAAGATGTAATAAGCCTTCATAGTGAACTTATGTTATTATATTGTAGGTATGCTGATTTCCTGTGTCGGTTGAATGACGATAGAAATGTCCGTGCGTTGTTTGAACGAGCTTTGAGCTCACTTCCACCTGATGAATCTGTAGAGGTACTTCAGCTTCTATGTTCTATAACTTACTCTCCTTTTGTTACTTTATATGTCATCCTATATGAGTTGTTTGTGTACAATGGCTCCAAATTCAAATGCTTCGTGTGATGTTTAATCTTTTCTCTGCTGTGAAATTGGTAATATCTTCAATCAATTTTCTTGAAATTCACACATTCCTCATTTTGGTTTCATTTGTTTTCAGGTTTGGAATAAATTCATTCAGTTTGAGCAGACCTATGGAGATCTTGCCAGCATGTTAAAGGTAGATTCATCGAAATTTGTATTCTTGTGTTTGGGAGATGCGTTATTTTTAGTACTGGTCTTATATTCTTTTATGGGCCGCCAGCAAAATGCATACATTGTTGGTTCTAGCATTTAGCTAATAGTATCATGATAGGTTGAGCAAAGGAGGAAAGAAGCTTTATGCAGAATGGCCGAGAATGAGGATTCCGTTTTGGAAAACTCTCTGCAAGATGTTATATCACGGTATAGGTTTATGGATCTCTGGCCTTGTTCATCTAAGGACTTGGATCATTTAGCCCGGCAAGAGGTACTTATACTTGGATATAATAATATATGTTATATTCTGAGGTATCTATGAATGATTTTGCATATGGTCTTCCCTTTTCTTAGTGGCTTACTAAAAATGCGATTAGGAAGGCTGAAAATGCTGTTCCAGCCAACGGGCCTACGTCTACAGGTAAAATAATTATTTAAATACACGCACAGTGTGTGATTACTTAATTTATGATCAATTTTTCCTGCTGTTAATGCAGACTGGAAAATTTCAAGTGTTCCAAAAAATCCAGATATTTCTGGCAAGATTGGTATTATACAGAATGGTGATCAGAATGGTATTATACATACTTTTATGGGGTCACTCCATATTAGGTGCTTTGGCTAGATAGTTGTTGTTGTTAGTTAGACCTAACCATTAGACAACCATACATTTTCAATAGATATGTATACTTTTATGCTAAATGCCATACTATGATACTTAGAGGCTAAAACTCGTAATAGGACATTTCTTTGGCAGATACTATTTGAATTGTTTCAAGTACAGAGATGGTGATAAAATGATTTCGTTTAAAATGAATGGTGAATGGTAGATTTCCCTGTAGCCACTGCTTCGTATTCTGGCTAGATTGATTGAATAAGCCCCGGATGAATTTTCTTTGTTGTGAAGTCTTAGAAGATGAATATTTTTGCAGGCCCTCCTGCCCCTGGATTGACTGCTTTCCCAAACCCGTTGACCAGTGGTGTACCTGTAAATAGTGGAGGAACAACTGCAATCAATGATATTTTAAAAACCCTACCCCCACCTTTAGCTGCATTTGTGACTAATCTGCCAGCTGTTGAAGGTATTTATGTTTTCATCTATTT
>BKCP01008848.1:1264341-1277512 GCA_008636005.1 Striga asiatica | reverse complement strand
TATATATATATATATATATATATATATATATATATATATATATAGATTTTGACAATTGTTTATCGCTGTGTGAAAACTATAATGTTTATTTATGGGAAGCTGGGTTAGTAAATGTAAATCATTACTAATACTGTAAACCATACCATATTCTATATATACAACAAGTAAACCATACCATATTAATATAATATGGTATGATTTACTTATTGTATATAGAAGGTTGACTCCACTATGGAACCAACTGTTGGCTTCAAAGTAAAGCTGCAGCTGAAGGCATTCCACAAACCCTTGAAGCTTCCAACCAAAATCTGAATTTGAATGCAGCTGAAGGCTCAACTGGTAACCTTTAGGATACATCAATCAAAGGTACAATATGTTTTTTACTTAGGATAACTGTTG
Source organism: Striga asiatica (assembly GCA_008636005.1). NCBI lineage: Eukaryota > Viridiplantae > Streptophyta > Magnoliopsida > Lamiales > Orobanchaceae > Striga > Striga asiatica. The sequence goes on along the minus strand of BKCP01008848.1, from coordinate 1,277,113 downwards.
GAATAGTTGCAGGTACAATATGTCTTTAACTTAGGATAATTGTTGGAATAGTTGCTCTTTCCAGTGAATAGTAATTGCCATTGGAATAGTTGTTGTTTCTGTTATTTTCGTTATATGGACTTTGTTGTTGTTGTTTACTTACTAAGGCGTGTTTCCTTTTTTCCCCTTTTTTTGTTCATTATATTTTACTTATCGAAACGTTGTCGTTTTTGCTTGGTAACGTGGATGCATGTACGGACGTGAGATATATCTTATCGTCTTGTTCCTTTTATAAGTGTAAGCTCCAGATATTTTCTCTAAAAAACAATGGTGTCCCCATAAAATTCTCTCCGGTCGATTCGAATATTGATTTCAACAATATCAACATGAATTGTTATGGAATTACTATTGTCATGTCATGTTTGGAACCATGAATATTCTTAATTTTTATTGTTGTGCATTCTGACTTTTTTTTTTTGTGTGCTTATTGTGCATGCTGTGACTTGTGGATATTTTGTTGTGTATGCAGGTAGCTGGTGCAATTTGGAGTTGTGCTTGTGCACGCTGTTAATGAACAGGGAATATATAAAAATTCATGCGTTCTTGGAAATATTTGTGTAGGCACATTAGTAAGAAAAACCATAAATTTATTTTGGACTGTCGCATTTTTGTTGCACAATCGTACTTTGATTTATAAATGAGTTTGAATCTTAAAAACTTTAAATGAAATGGTTGCAAAGGAACTAGTATATGTGTCCTCTATTAATGTAATGTAATGTTCTTTGTTACCAGACAAAGTTTCCATCCCTAAGAGAAGATGTGGTCCAACAATGGGTAAGGGAATTATGAATGCATTTGATGCCTCTAGAAAGAAATTGAAGATAGATGTGGATACACTGATAGGACGGCCCAAAATTCGAGAGCAATCTGCAAAGCTCTCAAGTCCAATTGGTGTAGTAGCTCGAGATGTCCTCCAGTGCCAATAAAATGGAAAGGAATGGTTGGAACCAGACATTGATTATATAAAGGTAACTATAAAATAAGAATAAAAATGACATGTTTTCTTTTCTTGTATATGTAAAAATATGTTAAATGTGATGTTCAGATTCATATGGATGTCAACTTGGATGTATCGGGTTTGAGGCACTTTTGGTTGATGGGATGAAATCTAATTCTCGACAAATTCGTTACAGGTTACATAAGTATTACAACAAGTATGCAACCCCACAAGAGGCTAAGAATAATAAGCCATCATTTTGTGCTAGTAAAGAAAATTGGGACGAACTCTGTGATTATTTTGCATCAACTAAGTTCAAGATAACATCTCTTGATATTGGTACTCTTATTGATATATTTTGGGAATATTTCCTATGTTGCAGTTTCTTGTTTTCAGCACCAAAGTTCAACTAACACTGTGAATCGAAAAATGTTAAGTACCCCGCTTATATCTGGCAAAACTCATTTTTCTACACTTCAACATGAAATTGTAAGTTCTAAACATGCAATTATGTTTTACAATATTACATATTACGCCATGGAGAAATAAGCATAATATTTTAATAGGTTCATATCCTGTACATTTTATTTTTATTCTTTACTAGGCTCAGAAGGATGTTAATGGAGATGCTGGGGACATAATTGAGTTCTACAAACTCACACATTGCACTGATAAACATGGTTGGTTAACTGACGAGGCAAAAGAAAATTGGTAACTCACACTTTCATATTGGTATTGTTATTTTTTAGATAGGCATGATATATGTTTGTAATCCATCAGGAGTTGATGGTATCGAGGAGAGAAAAATATACAGTTGGAAAAGCTGAGAAGACGAACCGAGAAATAGTTCACGAGGTGCTTGGTCAAAGATCTACTTATATGAAGGGACTTGGTTATCAGACGAATCACTTAAATAAACGCATATATGTTCCAACCAACCAATACCTTCAAAAGGAAAAGGAGCTTCAGGAAACTCAAGAAAAGCTAATAGCATCATAATCACGAGCGAGTGAGCTCGTGGAACAAGTTAATGACATGAAGAACTTAATGGGCCAACAAGGTGCAAATATTGAGAAGCTTATGGCATTCATGGCTTCCAACGGAAATATTTGAGGTAAACAGTTCAATGTAAACAATGGGGCTCATTTTTAATTTTGTGAAAATATGCTTTGATAAATGAAAATATATATGCTAATTTAAAGGTTTTATATTTACAGGTGATTGCTCTCTTTTCTGAATGGATGCTGATTGATTTACCAAGACTCTTCCGATAATATGTAATTCAGCAAAATTAGAAAATAAGTTGGAGATTTGTCTCTTAAGTATTTATTTAGTGTTTTTCACTTAATATTTCAAGTACTATTGTTTTTGTTTTTAAATATGAATACTTCATATCATTCCCTTCAGATAATACTATTGCAATTAGCCAGTAAATTAGATATGAAATAACAACATATTTGAAGATAATGAGTATGAATAGAAGGAATAATATGAAGTATTCATAATTGAAAACAAAAACAATAGTACTTGGAATATTAAGTGAAAAACACTAAATAAATAGTTAATAGACAAATCTCCAACTTGCATAGGCTTATTTTTTAATTTTGCTGAATTACACATTATCGGAAAAGTCTTGTTAAATCCATCGGCATTCATTCACAAAAGAGAGCAATCACCTGTAAATATAAATCTTTAAAATAGCACATATATTTTTAATTATCAAAACATAATTTCACAAAGTAAAAAATGAGCATCATTGTTTACATACAACTGCTTACCTTATATTATTTTCATTGGAAGCTATAAATGCAATAAGCTTGTCAATATTTGCACCTTGTTGGCCCACCAAATTCTTGAAGTCACTAACTTGTTCCTTGAGCCCACTCACTCGTGATTCTGATTCTTGTAGCTTTTCTTGTGTGTCCTGAAGCTCCTTTCGAAGGTATTGACTGGTTGGAGCATAAGTACGTTTATTTAGGTGAGTAGTGTGATAACCAAGTCCCTTTAGATAAGTAGATTTTTGACCAAGCACCTCGTGAACAATTTCTTGGGCCGTCTTCTCAGCTCCTTCCGCTATATATTATCTCGCCACAATACCATCAACTTCTAATGGAATACAAGCATAGTGTTACTATCAAGCTTATCTAAAAAGTAACAATACAAAAATGAAAATGTGAGTTACCCAATTTTCTTTGGCCTCATCAATTGACCAACCATGTCTGTCTGTACATGCAATGTGTGTGTTTGTAGAACTCAATTATGTCCCCAGCATCAGCATCAGCATCTCCATTAGGCTCCTTCTGAGCCTAGTCAAATATAAAAATAAAATTAAAAAGATCAGAATATTAACTTATTAAAATATCACTATTTTTTCTCTATAGAGTATAATGTAAGTCTTCTAAAACATAATTCCAGGATTATTGCCTTATTCAAAAATTGAATAAGAATATTATGTTTGAAGGAATTCAAAATAAAATGATATACAAGTCAATCAATCAAAGAAAAAAATGTTATATACAGTTTCTAAAAGTTAAAAAAAAAAAGTAAAATTCATGATTTAAGACATTCATCACATGCTCAAAAAACATAATACATAATACTTCGTAGCATACAAAAATCATACAAGAATGACTACCATTTATTTTTTATTTTTGTTGTTATATCCTTTAACATTATTTTCATCCTTTGTCACACGACATACATATATATTTGTATATATTGATTAACCATAACTTAAAGTAGCCAAATTAAGTGTTCAAAACTTACAATTTCATGTTGAAGAGTAGTGAAAGGAGTCCTGCCAGATATATGTTGGGACCTTAACATTTGATTCACAGTGCTAGCTAAACTTTTGTGCTGAAAAGAAGAAATCGCAATATAAGGAATAGTCCCATAATATATCACTAAAAGTATCAATCTCAAGAGACATTACCTTGAATTTAGGTGATGCAAAATTATTATTCTTAGCCTAAAATGATGACTAAAATGATGGCTTATTATTTTTAGCCTCTTGTTGTATACTTCTTGTAAAGCTTATGTAACCTGTTGTGCTTTTTCGAGAACCAGATTTTATCCTATCAACCAAGCATTGCCTCAGACCCGATACATCCAAGTTGACATCCATGTGAATCTGAACATCACATTAACATAATTATACATTATACAAGAAAAAACAAACATGCAGTTTTTTTAGTTTTATATTGTGGTTACCTTTTTATGATCAATGCCTGGTTCCAAACATTTTTTCTTCATCCATTTCTTTCCATTTCCTCGGCACTGGAAGGACATCCCGAGCTACTACACCAATTTGATTTGAGAGATTTGCAGATTGCTCTCTACTTTTGGGCTGTCCTATCAGTGGATCCACATCTATCTTCAATTTCTTCCCAGAGGCATCAAAGGCTTTCATATATAATTCCCTTACCCATTGTTTGACCACGTCTTCTCTTAGGGATATAGAAGCTTTGTCTGCACTGAGAACATTACATTTAACAGAAGACACAAATACTATTTCCTTGCGCTTATTTCCTTCAAAGATTGTGAGATTCCAACTCATTTATAAATCAAAATATGATCATACAACAATGACTTAGCAGACAAATAAAAAACATATGGTACCTTTGAGAGTATTGGTTTCAACTTATGGATCCAGGGAGGATCCATGTAATTGAGAAACCTCGATGGGTAGCCAAAATATTCCATCGGTCAATCAAGGGTCGATGTAATTGAGATGGGAAGCAAAAAACGAGCCTCGCTTCTAATATCAACCACACAGGCAAGAAGTCGATTACGTATCTTTGACGGTTCCAAACCTTTGGTTATTGCAATCACGACTGCTTTATACGGTTTGACAAGTTCAAGCAAACCAACCGTAGAAAGATCGGGCTACACCTAGCTCTCAGCCATTTCTCATTTGATCAATTCGATCTCTTCAATATTGGACCGATATTAAGTTAAGGCCAGGAGTCCTCTCTTTTTCTTCACTTCGCTTCGAAAAGTTCGTTGGGTTGGACTTTCAAGTTCGACTTCGTAACCTGTTGATTCTCCTTCTTACACAGTCGAAGAACCACTTGAAGGTAGGGGTACCGAAGTTAGCCTTCTCCGACCTGCTAAATCGAAGACGAGTCTTAGTTTCGTCCCCGGGGATGGGGATTTCTCATTCTTTAACTTGCTAACTCGTTTCCTCTCCAATGGAAAGTACGTCCGAGGCCTGAGAACCTCCGAGTTCTGGAGGAGAACCTATAGAAGGGCTTTAGCGTCAGAGTTTAGGAAGATCAGAGCGGAGTTTTCTTTCCCTTTCTCTGCTAATTCTCTTCTTCTTGTACCATGTCCAAGTGTGATGATAGCAGTGGAGTGTTGTTGCTGTCTGTGGCGGGTTAAGGAAAGACTCAAGGATCGAGTGACCTAACTTGATGGCAAGGTCGACCATTTGGACGGACAAGTGTAGACTATGGCTCCAAGGCAGGAGAATCAGGAATCGTTGGTCACCAGACGCTCGCTAATGAGTACCGCGTCTTCCCAGTGAAGGAGAGCCATCTTCATGGGGCCTCAACGATCCTGGTGGCGATGTCCAAAGCTTTTCCTTCACTTCGCTTCATTTGTTGGATCCATGTAATTGAGAAAGTGGGCCAGAGCCAGAACTGGGATAAGGATCAGATTGGGAGCAGGTTAGATGCAACCGACGGGAATCCTAATCGGATTGGCGGACTAGTGAAATTCATGTAATTTAGAGTTGGCAATAGGAGCTAGTGATAAACAGGTAAGGAAGCACTCGATGAATAGTGACATTTATGAATGCAAAGCGGGTCCAAGACAGATATACAGATCAGGGGTATAAGCTAAAACAAGCAGAAGCAAAGCCGACTTCGAACGGGGATAATCGATAAGGCAGACAGCCCTCCGACAATAGGATTAACAGATTAGCTGGTTCGATATAATTGACCTTGACTACCTTTCTTTAATTGTTGTCAAGTATGGAAGGAAAGTATAGGTAGGGGATTCCTATAGAGATAGAAGGCCAGTTCATTGCCTGCTTGCTTTCCTCAAAGCACTTACCGGTAAAAGAAGATAGACAAGCATATTCTTTATTAGAAGGCTATCAAAGCTTTCTTGGCATTCCTACCGCGTAGTGGGGGCACCCTCTCCTTTCAGTCGAGCTACTTTAAACCTCTCCTTTCAGTCGAGCATATTCTCATTTTGTAGGGCCAAGGCTGCCCTAATTTCCGCCAGTTATTCTTCCACTGTCTGTTTGCGATCCAAGAGTTGCCATACCTACATCTCGGTTAACACCGTAGTTCACTTTTTTCATATTAAGTGTCGTTTCCCCGGCGGATAAATTCCTTCTAGAGGAATTCCCCCCTCGGCTAGTTTGATTTCCCCGCTTCGCTTCGTTTGGACCAACGGAAAACATGGGACTTTTGAGAAGAAACTCACTCTCCGTCAGGCAGGTCAATTACATCGAGCATCGGTTTCCAAGACAGGTGGCACAGGTGGTTCGAATCCCATCAACTATATAAGAAGAGGTTCTTTGAATCTCAATTTCATCGACCCAAGGAGAGATTCTTCCTCTCTGGTTATACCAACCAAAGAGATCTTCCGGTACGCTTTCCGCCAAAACTCTTTCTATGGCTCTAAAAGAAATTTCCTGCAACGTGTTTGACTGCACTTCGCTTCGCTTAGTTCGTTGGGTTTACTTTTTGGGGTTTAGTGCCCAGTCGATTTCCAAGCCGACTCCCAATCTTGTGATTATTGCCGAAATGGTTGATGTAATTGAGGAGAGGCTGCAGCTTAAGTGATTCCTGAGTTTCTTAGAACGAGGGTGCATCCTCAAAGGAAGGGAGGTCTTGTCTAGTCCGAGAAGTGGTTGAATGCTGAGATCTTTCGTTAGAGTCGAACACAGTTAGTCTCACAAGCCCGTATTTTCAGCTCCCTTCCTCTCCCTTACTACTTCTGACTGAACTTCACTTCGAAAAGTTTTTACACTTCGCTTCGCTTCGTTTTTAGAGTCTCACTTTGCTCTCCTCTTATAAATAGGCTTTTTGCGTAACACACGGGATTCGACCTGACCTAGGAGCTTCTGAGCAACACTTCCCTAGGCGGATAGGGCCACGAAGGGAAAAACGACTTTAACTTGAGGATCACAACGAACTATATGCTTATCCGGTGGATGCGCGTCTTGGACTGTTTGACCTCTAACTAGAAATATCGTAAGAGAGGAAAGATCATAAGTAACTTAGCGCAAAAGCACACGGCGGAGATCCGCAAAAGGCTTCGGAATTGCCTTGGGGAAGGACCAAAGCGAGGTCTGAAGTCTCTAAAAAAGACCTGAACTCAAAATGGGATATGACAAAATTGATCGGTCCATTTGCTTCCAATACTCTTGCGAAAAAGTTTTTCTTTTTGTTCTAGATCCTTTTTGGCTTGCTTGCGATCTTTTATTTACTTTGTCTCATGCTGGAAAAGATTGACGTTTTTTGGCCTTACTCTCAAGGATGGGATGCTCCGTTGCGACTCGAGCTATGTATATCTCTTTTATTAAAACAGGTCGCTCCGTAAGTCTTGGTCTTGTCTGTTTTTAGCCCTTTCCAAAGAAGAAATCTGTTGTATGGAAGACACCGGTCCTTCTCTTATACGCTATTTGCAGTTAAGTTCCTTGCCTTAGGTCAAGCGCGACCAATAAGGGAACGGACTTTTCGAGTCGTGACCATAAGCTTCGTACCAGTAGCTTCGATCATTCAACTTCGTATCAGTAGCTTCGCACCAGGAGATGAACAGAACAGACTCGCCCAGACCCATTCTGTTCTGTTTTTCACAGAAGAACAAAGCGAGCCAATCAAGGCTACTGTAACTACTAGAGGAGAATGAGAAAGCCAAGGTGACGATACAAACGAAGCAAAGCGAAGTTCAGTCCTGGAGAGGAGAGCAAAGTGAGACTCTTTCTCTGGTCTGTCGAACCAACCAGCTACCATGTAAACAACTATACCATGACTAGTTGACCCACCCAGTGAGTAACAACTATCGTAGCGAACCTAAAGCATTCAGGCTTACCTCTTGGTAAACTTTGACTTGGCTTTGATCCCTTCCATCCAGTGGCTTGGAACCAGATCTTTCGACATCCGTGGCTATTAGACAGGATTCACTGCTTCTAGTTTTAGGCTTGCCTTCATAGACTGAATTCCACTATCTTAGCACGCTTATGGTGGGAGTCTTGCTATCCTTGGTCCTTGGGTAGGATCTTCTTACCGAGGGTATGACTACAAGAGCACAACCAGCTGTATTCACGCTCCTCGAAGTACCCCTTTCTTGTCCACAGCTAGACAACTCGTACTCATTTGCCCAACAGTGGTCGGGTGCACCCATTCTTTGAACCTACCTATCTGCTTAACCCTAATGACAACTTCCTTCATATCAGAATGGAACAGTAAACTATATTGTTAGATGCTATCTTTCTAGGCTCGATACATTGACCTTCTGTACTCTCAATTCAAAACGAGATACCCATCTATATCTATTGGTTTCTCAAGAGGATCGATATAATTGACCTCGCTCTACCCAATTAAGGGCAAAGCTCAGTCTCTGATTGGTATCGGTGAAGTCAGAGGTATCAAAAATCATATAGAAAGTCAATCGAGAAAGAATAGGAATGTATTTGTTTAACCCTAGCTAGTGAAGTACAGGAATGCAAGCAAGCAAGGAGAGCAAAGTTCTGTCATAAAGCTCGATACTCGGCCTCAGTAGTGGACAAAGCAAGAAGGAAGCTCAACTCAATGTAATCGATCCAACTTTAGAAGCGAAGTGAAGTCATAAAGGGTCGAGCCACTTCGTGCCAAAGAAAGTTGGCATTCACTTGATCCAGACGATGACAAATAGATGATGCCGGAAGTCAAGCTATTTGCATTGTATGCAAAGGAATAGCAGAGATCGTAGATTGGATTAAGGTTCGTCTCCCAGCCGGACTAAGAATTTGACCCTTCCAACCTGCCAATCTTTGGAAGACTTTGTCAACAATAGGGGCATATAACTCCTTAAAGGCATGCCTATGAACAATCGGCACTCCCAACCCCTAAATTGTCAGTAAGAGGAATAGTACTCCGCCTACTCAAGTCCTCCGCGATCTCGCTAGAAAGATTAGGAGACACAAATAGTTTCGACTTCGTTGGAGAAATAACCAAGTTAGAACAACTCGAAAAATCCTCCACACAAGCTTGTACCACAAACAATTGTTCTGCTGAAGCATTAGCAAACAACATCAAATCATCTGCGAAGAAAAGATGAGCTTCAATGTTTTGTGGCATGTCACTCTCACTCGGGTGATTTTTCATAGTATTATCACCATATGTAGACCATGATGAATTTCAGTAGTTAGACTTGCCCTGTTTCCTCCATCAGATGACACATTTGCCTGGTTAAAAATTTCTTCGACACCTCTACGAGCTATCCTTCGCAACTTGATTAAGGAGACTTTACAGAGAAGCTTTTGAAATGATTTTAGTTTTACGAGTTTCTTGCGCCATTCGTAGAAATCTACAAGATAACATAATTTTTTTGTCAATACAAAAAAACAAAAAAAAAAAAAAATCGAAGAACTAAGAAATATAGAATCGATTTTAATAGAAACGCCAAATTATTGAAATAAGAACACATATGGTGACTTACCAATTCCAAGGGTGTTTATACATGTTATTACTCAATATATAATAGGTCTTAGGATTCCCCTTCAACTCCAGTCCACCAACAATTATTGAGAAAATAACACATGTAGATTTAATAATAAACGAAACATAAAACCTTTAGTTGCTTTTTTTCTATTCAAACTTGTATGATTTGGCCCAACACAAAGGAAACAGTTATCTCACATAGATTTTGAGATTTCAATTCCCCCAACACAAAAGTTTTTTAGCAGTTTCTAATCTCCATATGATACAACCACATGATGTTCACTCCACATAAATTATTCAATTTATATTAAAAACTTAAACTCACTAAGTTCAATTGATATAAGTTTTTACATAAAGAATTATCCCTAATGTATATAGAGGCATAAAATTCCCTTAGATTCCCATAATCTGCTACTAAATATTCAGCAACAACTCAAAATGAAATAAACACAAATATCAAACAGCAAACAATTAGTAAAAATCATATATAAGTTTTTCCAATTGATCAGTACAAACAAAACAATTAGTAAACGATCACAATCAGTAAAAATATCAGTTGACTATTAACAACCGTATATAAGTTTTTTTATGTTTTTTTTCCTAAGTTTTTCCAATCAATAAATAACAACAGACAATCAATACGTTCAAGTTCAATTGATATAAGAACAATCATCCTAATCCTAGTATACTACTAAATATCCTTTAGCAACGCAATATAAACACAAATCCAGGAAACATAATTAAGGTGAGCCAATATCAAATTCAGTAAAAACCCAAATTTATATATGAATGTTATGAACCGTTATGAACCACACCAATAATATCGGTATATATGAATGACTATTTTTCCCTCGATGTAATTGTATTATTACAATTGTGCCATCAGAAGTTTTCCTATAAATAGGAGCTTCAGTTATAATGAAAAACACCTAAGAGAAAACATTTTCTCTATTATCTCTCTTTTCTCTCTAGTTTTATAACACGTTATCAGCACGAGTCTCTACCTTCTAGAGCTCAATTTGTAATATGAGAAGAGTATGCTCTACAGTTGCGTCTTATAGACGATCCTCTGTATCAGAAATTCGATTATTACTTATTGTTCTTATGATGTTGAATAAACTCCATCCGCCAAAATTTTAAGTTTGATCTGATCATTTTCATTACTTCAAGTTTTCCCAAGAACAACCATACTTAAGCATCCTCTTATTTTGGTCCTTGAAAAATGTATTCATTTGCATATACCTTTTGTGGGTATATACAGTTGCAGATAAAAGAGAGCAGAAAAAAAGGACAAGTTTATTGAAAAAATAAAAAATAAAAATAAATAAAAATAAAAAATAAAAATATAGTGGTTGAGAGAATTTAGAAATGGCAGACACTTATCAGTAGAACTTGTTGAAGGCTAGTAAGCTCTTTCAAGAACACGCACAGAGAGAAAAAAAAATGGAAGTTGGTCGTTTAGAATTGGAGAATGTATTTTCTTCAAAGATTTTAGCAAGCATATCTCTCTTTTGATTTCATATTAATGACCCACTTGCTCAGCATCCATCAGCTGCCATCAATAAAATTACAGCAAGCTGGAACGACGAGGACAGCCGGGTCAAGATCGATTGCAACGAGTGTGGTGTTGGTGGAGACCGAGTCCGACGACGCAGTAGCGGATTACGGCGAATTCTCGCCAACATGCTTCTCACCCCCAATGATTTTGGGAATAATTGATATGTAAGTTTCTACATCTCAATCGTGATCATCATCATATACATTATAATACATTCACAAAATTGTGTTTTTAAATAATGGGTAAATAATTATTTGCAACTTGTACTAATCGCGTTTTCGGATTTTGCAATCTAAAGAATATTTTGTACTAAATTGCAACCTTTAATACACGGGTTTGCCTGTATCGCAACATCCGCCCATCGGCGGCTCGTTTTCCACTGGAAAAGCGAGCATGCGACGGACACGCACGAATCTTGAGGGTAGATTTGCCATTTTATGTACGCGACCGTTGGATTCCCCCAAATACACTCTGAATTGAACTGAATTCACAAACCCAATTCAAAATTAGGGCAAAACACTCTTCTTGTCTCTCTCTCTGCGCGAAAAAAACGAGAACCTTCTCAGCAAAAATTTAGAGCAAACACTTCGCAAATTCAAATTGATTACAATTGCGATGGTCTGGAAAAAGCGAATCAGTGATGACGACATACCACCAGGAAGACCCTGCCCTGATTACGGTTTGTACTGTAACCCTAATTCATAATTTTTTTTTTTGATTTTTTGTTGAATTTGGCCTAATTCTTTTAACTGTGAACATGTTGGTGTGATTATGGCCGTTTTAAATGTGGAGACAATCAGTGGATTATTCATATATCAACATGTGAATTTTTTCTGAAATGTGGTCCCTTTTTCCAAATTGATAAATTAGTTTAGTTTTTTATTGATTTTTTTATTTAATTTTCATGTGAAGGGACCAGGATATTGATTTGTGTAATATTCTTGTCCCTTCAGGTCCAAGTTCACAACTGTTTACCATTTCATTTCATTATGGTGGACGATTTGTGGAACTCGGTGATACATGCTACACTGGTGAGAACATGAGGGTAAGTCACATTGACTACTGTGACCCTGATGAACTCTCACTGATAGAAATATTTCTTATGGCTTCTGAAGCTGGGGCAGAAGGTGTTAGGTGTGTGCATTGTAGTAATGGTGTTAATGATTGTCGGTCTGTGTTTGTCTTGAAAAATGATTTTGATGCCATAAGTCTTGTTAACTGGATTGATGAGAATAGAATGGTTGGTTTATATGTTGAACATATGGAAGACTACATGAGTAGTCAACCTTCTGAAGTTCTGATTGCTTGCCTTCTGTTGATGAACCATTGGATTATGTGGGGGATGATGGGCAGGATTTAGATGAATTAATTGATAATTTCACTGTTGAACAAAATCATGATGATATAGGTGATGATGATTGTGGTGATGATGATTTGGGTGATTCTGATAGTGAGTTTGAAATCCAATCTTTTGGATCAGACTCAGAGTGTTCTGATGAGTTTCTTGAGAGTGATTGTGATTTGTATGATGAAGATGATAAGATGTTTGAGGGTCATGTAGATGCAGAAATTGAATGGGGA
>BKCP01008848.1:1249786-1263775 GCA_008636005.1 Striga asiatica | reverse complement strand
CNGTCCCATGAAGAGGTCTTGCCAGGAAAATCCAAAAAAAAAGTTGAAGTGAGGCTCAGTAGGAAAGGGAGAATAATGAAATGTTCTCTCTGCAAGAAAGATACCCACAACATCAGATCCTGCCCTTTGAAAAATGACAAGAGTGCACCAACTGGAGGACTTCTTATACCACCCTCTAATGAAGATAGTTTTGTGGTCAAGGTAAATGAATTTGTTAAACAATTATGTGTTTTATTATAAAAATTTGTTTTTCTGATTCATTAATTGAATTGTTTTTTAATGAAGAGAAACAAGAGGAAAACAGCTGAGAGAGAGAGTGGAAGTGAAGTACCAGCCCCTACTGAGGAGATTAATGTGGTTAAGGTAATATTCTTTGTTATACAATTGTTACTAATTGGTGTGTTTAGTTTATTCCAATTGAAAGCATACTTTGTACATAATTGTTTTTTTTTCTTCTGTAGAGGAAGAAGAGCAAAGCAAGTGGCAGAGAGTGTGAAGTGTCAGCCCCTATTGAGGACATTACTGTGGACAAGGTAAAATGTTACTTAAACAATTGTTACAGAGTACATATTGTGGCCAAGTGTTTTTTCTAATTTGAAAACATTGTTTCTGAAGGGGAAAAGGAAAGAAATTGAGAGTGCAAGTGATGTTTTACAAACACAAGAATCTGTTGCAATGACACATACAAGGGTCACCAGAAGACAAGTCTTGTTTGAGCATCATTCTCATGAGAAAGGCAATCCCACAAGACTCACAAGAAGCCAGTCTGCAGGGCCTAGTGGAGTTGCAACAAAACCCAAAAAAGTCGCAAGGAGCCAAACTCCATCTGCAGCCAAAGAAAGTCAGACTACAAAAGAGAGGCATATTTCTGCTGCAACTTCACCCACAAAAGTCACAAGGAGCCAAACTCAATCTGCTGCAACTTCACCTACAAAAGTCACAAGGAGCCAAACTCAATCTACACCTACAAGGACAAAAGGGAGTCAGAGCAGAGGGCATACTTTTGTTGCAACTTCACCCAAAACCAGAAGCCAAAGTGTATCTACAACTACGCCTACAAGGTTAACAAGAAGTCAGTTCAAAGGTCTTACACTAACCAAGGAATTGATGCCAAAAAGGACTTAAAAAATTCAGACTAACAACAAGACATTGGGATTGAAGAAGAAACTAGAGGTATTAATAATGCTCATTTTCTTGTGATTTTTTCCCTATGTGCTTCAACATGTTGTAATCATATGACTGTGCTATTAATAGGTGAGCAGGAAAAAGAATCTTTTAACTCAAGGTGCAAGCTTTTCAACCGCAAAAGGACCAGTTGTGAACAAGCAGGTGGTGCAATCTCAGCCTGAGGCAGAGATATTGGGAACATATTGGATTACTAGTTGTGGGAGCATAGTGGATAACTAGGGTTGATAGATGTGCTTCATTTTGGAACTGTAATGGTTGTGGTTGGTTTTGGATGTGGTTGATAACTTTGTTGAACTGTAATGGTTGTTAGGTTTTGGATTTTAGATGCGGTTTTGGATATATTATGGTAACTCAGATTGGATGGATGTGGTTTTGAAATCAGATACAATGGTTAGCTTTTTGTTGGGAATATATTTTGGTTTTGGATATATTTTGGTTGTTGTGACTGAGTGTTTTTTGATATTGGCCTTGTAAAAAGAGGTTGGGAATATTGTTGGAATGGAAGAACTATGGCTACATATTGTTCAATTTCTGTTTTGTGTTATGGAGGTATTACATATTGTTCAATATCTTATTTCTGTTTGTTTTGGAATGAAAGTACTCAATATACACACAACTATTCACACAACCATTCACACATCATGTAAAGACATGTTACTAACATTCTACAGAAATTCATGAGAACACAACTAATGCAAAAGAGTTTGAACAACCAAAATGGTGCTTGATTAACCAAAAGAGTTCAACACACATCACATAGTGATAAGATTACAATCATTAGCATTAACATTACAACGAAAAGAGTTTGAACACTACCTAATGCAAAAGAGATCCACAAATCCAAAAGCTTAGTAAACACACTACAACATGCAATATATGATCACCCAAGATATCAGAATCACAATCCACAGCCAACGCTCACGAGTACTTTTCCTCTTCAAACACAATTCAAGATTGGCCCTTTCTTCCATAACATTTTCAATACAAGCTTCAGCCTCTTTCAAATCTGATTATGTTTCTTCACATCAGATTGAAGTTTCTTCACATCATCTTCCAACCTCATCACGTCTACTTCAAGAAATTGAGCTTCACTTTCGAATTTGTTGACACGTCTCAAAAGGCCAGGAATGATTTCACAAGCTCTAGGGCACAAAGGTGGTTCAATCCACGAAAAATATGGACAACCACCATCATCCTACAAAATTCAGTTAAAGAAACAAAATAATTTAAGCAAAACTAAGGTTTATTGAATTCGCCCAATTTTTGGAATTAGGGTTCACTGAAATTGCCCAAATTCATCAATCCTAATCTAATTAATCCCTTACCCGATTTTTTGCACAAGTAGCGTATCTCCTTCCTGGATTTTGAATACTCCACGATGTTTTCGTAAGAACATTTTTCCCACATTGACAAAGTTGACCCATCACCTCTTGTCTCCAAGCCATTTTTGTTTTCGAGCTGAAGAAGAAAAATGAACAAATCAACGCCATTTTTTTATCTTTTTTTATAAATATGATATGCTAATTGGATAAAATGACAAAGTTATCCATCAAATGTAATGCAAAATGGCAAATCTAACCTCAAGATTCGTGCGTGTGCGTCGCACGCTCGCTTTTCCGTGGAAAACGAGCCGCCGATGGGCGGAGGTTGCAATACAGGCAAACCCGTGTATTAAAGGTTGCAATTTAGTACAAAATATTCTTTAGGTTGCAAAATCCGAAAACGCGATTAGTACAGGTTGCAAATAATTATTTACCCTTAAATAATAGTCTGGTATAGATTTGTGTGCCGCCCACAATATACCTGAGTTAAAGAAATCGATAAGCTCCAAGTTTATTTTTCTTCATAAAATTACCAGGACTTTTGTGCATGTGAGGCATTTATTAGTGCTCAAGAGATAGTGACATTTATTTAATTGGATTGTTGCGTGAGTAGAATTATGAAGAGCAATTTGAGGGGGTGTGGGGACATTTACATATTTTTATAAAAATGGAATGAAATAATTCATTAAGTTTCATTTAACACTAAAAAATATATTTTGCTAAATAGAATAAGTTGTGTTTATCGAAATAAACTTATTTCACTTTCATACTACTCTATCTAATGCTTCGATTTAAAACCAATATTGATATGGTTTATTATATTATATGATTATGAAATATTTGCATTATTCTATTGTGAAAAATTATTTGGTACGTGAACATGTGAATATTTACGGATTGAACCATGTGGTATGAAAAGAAATATGTGTGGCTATACAGACTAGCCAGTGCGGCTTTGCCGCGGGCAAGTAATATTTAATGGTAGCCGACGGGTCAACTGTTGAAATATGAAAAATCATGTGAAATGGCCGAGCAGTGTATCCACCGAAATAAGATTTCAACAACTAAATGAACTGGTCAGTGTATTGCATAATGATGACCAATGATGGCCAAATCATAAGTGTATTGATTAATGATAACCGATGATATGGAATGGCCAGATGATAAGGCTATGTGCAACAAAGATACATATAAAAGGATATGAACGACTACATATACATGGGCCGGCCAGTGCGGCTCTGCCGCCAGCGACGGACAGTACAAATTAAGTAATAGCCGATGAGTGAAAATCTGGCCATATGAAAATCTAATTATAGTTCTTGTCGTGAACGAACATTATATGGACTAAACTGATCCTGAAGGAATAGTTGATAAATTCTCCAAATTTATTGATGGAGAAACGGATATTGATGAAGTAGTATATGAAGTTACTACTTAATGATTAAATGATATCTGGCATATTGGTATTGAAAGCTACCACGTTATGATGAAATGGTACCAGAAGCTACTATTGGATGATTGAACAAAATGAGAAAATGGTACCAAAAGTTACCAGTTATGGGTGATCACACAAAATGATTTCTCAATATATTAAACGAGTCTAAGGGACTATATCAGATCAATTGAGATTCGAGATCATACAGATATTACAATAAGGTGCTCTAGAAGAAGCACATATGATATGATTGTACTCATGAAGTACTACACACTTATCGTGAGGAAAAGCGAAATTGATATTATTATTACTGAGAAACAAGTACAAAATGTTCAGATGATGGACATATGGAGAGCAGCCAATAAATCCTCGATAAATACAAAATGAGAAAAATATTACATAATAGAACCCATAAAAGAAGGGTGCGTCTCGAGAGTATAAAACTCCGTAACTCTGCCACCCATGAATGATATCTGGGTTCATAATGAAAGATCTAAAGGATCAAAAGATCTTTTTCGCTTAACTCCTTGTGTTTCCACAGAATCTTGAAATGTGATGCATTCTTGAAGCTTTTTGATAAACTCAGCAGACGTGTCAGCAGATTTGAATACTTCTCTCATTGAAGGAGATATAAAGGTTTGATATACTCCTATGTCTAAAAATCCAAGCAAACTATGAAAGAAGTTATTAAAATTCAATACACCTATGGGCTTGTTATTAAGTTTCAATTCTGCCCAAGAAGCAATGGTGAACATTGTCATTAGCGTTCCATACCCGCCTGGAAGAATGATAAAAGCATCGCTATTGTTCACCATATCCATCATGTAATCATAAATAGAATGAGTTAGCATCATGCTTGTGGAATCCTTGACGACCCTCGTTGAAGCTCTACAAAAAGGTATGATACTTTTCACTTCTATCTCAAAACTTTGTCCAGCCATTAAGAGACTATCATAGAAAGTATTGCTAGTCTCTCCATACAGGAAATTGATTTTCTGATTCCCCATATCTTTTGCTAACTGACTTACAATATCAATAGTTTGAGAAAAAACTTACCAGTTTAGAACCACCAAGAACACACATGGTTTTGATCGGTTGAAGAAAGTTATTACTTTGTGAAGACTCTAAAACATCCATCTATTTATTGATAAACTGAATTTTTCAAAACTTTGTGAGGCATATGATTATGATGAACGACTCGCTATTTAAATTGAAAGCTTTACAAAACGATAAATAATTTTACTGTTTTCTTCTAACAATTGCAACTGACAGATAAGGTGTTGAGTTTTAAATAAATCTTATCTGTCGGTAGCTATAAGTTTTTCTAGAAAATTACAGTGCAACATACTAAACTGTATTAGTATGATTTTTCGTACTAACAAGACCAGTTTTACAAACTTTATCTTTTGAAATAATATTTTCGAGACTATAACGTTCTTCTTCACTTTTGAACTGAGTCCATAAAGACATGAGCTCACGATGCACATACCCACTAGGATGTGTCTCAAGAATCCGTTGAATCGTTTGATCCAGAGACTCCTTATTCAATCCATCCTTTATAAATGTTATTTTATCTTCTTGATTTTTGTACACGTACCCCATAGATTTACATCGTGTGTCACAAGACCATCGAGCGCATTTGTAGCATACATCTCATCTTTTAGCTCTTCGTTTCTTTGCAAAAGTACTCTTACCCATACCTGACATATATTTATATGAATTTGAAAATTCTCCAAATAATCGAACTTTTGCTTCAATCAACCATCGATTATCACTTGGAATATCATTAGTCGTTAGCACCCTCAATCTTTCTAATCGAGATCGATAAGTCCTTTTTATGATATTTAGTGGAACAAATGGATAATATTTGCGGATATTTGAGAATACTAGATCCATTTGTAAATTCAGACCTTTGTTAAGGAACATTGAATGAATTACCTGATAATTTATTGAAAAACATGATGCGTATGCGATACGATTCTGGAGTTAAACAGTGTTCAAAAGTATGTGTGTCAGACGGCATGATACGATTCTGGATTTAAACAGTGGCAAAAGATATTGTGCCAGAGCCTACACTTAAAGTGCATTTATTTCCGCTGAAAGATGATGTGAAATGTTTGTGATAAACGTATCACAACGAATTATTGTGATCACTTTAAAAATGTTTACCGATATTATTGATGATGGTTTGCATGATGAACTTATTCTTTGTGATATGAGATGCTTGTTCTCGATTGGTGAAAAATATTACTAGCTAAATATTTGTGAATCGATATTTGATCAATCTGAGTATGAAAGGGGTACGATATATATGGGCCCACTACCCCTCCATGTGTGCTACTAGATATTATGGATCCACTAGATAGCCACATGTGTGTGGTTCGTAACCTGAAGTTACGAGATGATTTGATCAAATAATGGATATATGACACGTAACCTGAAGTTACGAGATGATTTGATCAAAGAATGTGCATATGACACGTAACCTGAAGTTACGAGGTGGTTTGATCAAAGAATGACACAAGATGATTATGAAAGAATGAAAATAAGTGTCATATGAAAGTGATGAAGCTAGTAATATACTCAGCTGATATGATGAACTCTTTAAAGAAAATGTGCACATTACAAATGATATGAGTTCAAAGTCCTCCAAATATATGTTGAAATCGAGAACAAAATGGAGACTCTATGAACTCCCCTCAAGAAATTCAATACTGAAAATACAGATCAGAGATCTGTTAAGATGAGGGGGAGAATCAATGATTGAAATTTAGAAATGATATATGCATCACACTGAAAGCGTGCAAATCATAAACTATATGATACTGATGATGGTGAATTATAGGAAATGATATGATGGTGGAATAATACGCTGGAAGCGTTGGTATTGTGCAAATTGAAATTCCCCAAATAAGTGATGAAAAGGGGTATATTTACTATTGATGAAATCAATTGATAGTGAGATATCTCAATATTATGGGGAATACTGGAAATGAATAAGTGTCGACACAAATAAATGAATAGCGCTATATAAATGATATTGACGATGATGAAATCAGCTGAAATGTGAATATTGGGAACTATTGGCAGTAACACCATTGATGATGAGAATGAGTTTAAGAATAAAAGTTGCACAAAGCATGATATGACATATTGTCATGAATACCATCAGTATCTGAAAATCTGAACGAACTTATATGATACTCATACAAATTATGGAATGATTATTGTGGCGAATATATGGAATACGCGTTGTACTTTTTTTCCCTTGGCTGAGGTTTTGTCCCATTGGTTTTTTTCCCAGCAAGGTTTTTAATGAGGCAACATGGATGACGCATTCACATGAATAGTGTACTCTTTTTCCTTCATTAGGATTTTGTCCCATTGGGTTTTTCCTAATAAGGTTTTAACGAGACATATTCATGGTATGGTGAGGACTACTGGATAAATGATATGATTCCTCACGGAGATAAGAGAGACTGGAGTAGCTGTACTCTTTTTCCTTCGATCAAGTTTTTTCCCACTGGGTTTTCTTGACAAGGTTTTAACGAGGCAGTACATGTATACTCTACTAAAGATGATCTATTCGAGGGGGAGCAATGTTGTGCTTCCACAATGCTCAGGTTTTGTCCCACCGGGTTTTCCTGAGGAAACAATGTTATGATTTCACGATGATCAGGTTTTGTCCCACTGGGTTTTCCTGAAGAAACAATGTTATGATTCCACGATGATCAGGTTTTGTCCCACCGGGTTTTCCTGACATGCTGAAGCAACGGTACCTGATGGCCAGAAGATACACTTAAAGATGTGCAGATTGGGCTTTGTTCAAATCAGTTAAAATATGTTTAAGAAATAGTCATTCAAGGGGGAGTGTTATGAACCATTATGAACCACACAAATATTATCTGTATATGTGAATGACTATTTTGCCCTCGATGTAATTGTATTATTATGATTGTGCCATCAGAAGTTTTCCTATAAATAGGAGCTTCAGTTATAATGAAAAACACACCTAAGAGAAAACATTTTCTCTATTATCTCTCTTTTCTCTCTAGTTTTATAACAATGAAATATGAAGAAACATTACCAAGACACAATCGTAGGGCACCATGTGGTTTGCAAGTGATATGTTTGATGTAGTGCAAACTATAACCTATTTGTGTATATATACTTGAGCATAATAAAAAAGTGAGAGATTGACGGAGGAGCGAAATCAACAAATCCTTTTTTTTCTCTACCCTAATTAGGTAAAAATTTTCCTTAATTAAGTTGAAATTTTGAGCAAAAAGAAAAAAATCCCGCTAATTGTTTTGAGAGATAACAACTATAATTTATTTTATTTTTTATCTTTTTATTTTATGCAATCGGTACCATCAAAACAAATAAATTACTCAAAGATGATGCACCAAATAAATTACTTAATCTATATATATATATATATATATATATAATTATTGGCTGATGCATTTAATAAAACATTTAATAAAACCTATTTTCATTTCCCTTCAAAAAGAGTTACATTTTTTTAATTAATTACTCACTAATCTGTTAAAATCGTTACACCTTAATATATATATTTTTATTATTTATTTTTTAGATTAGTTACTAAATTAATTCTAAATTTGGTAGCAAAATATTCAAATGTGTAACGGCTAATGTTGGAACTTAAAGTTGATTGGCACATTCAGAGCTGTAACCGCTATATTTGGTTGCATTGTTGGAAGAAAAATATGATTGACACATATTTTTTTGTCTAAAAATCAGAAACACCAATAATTTTTTTTTATTTATGTTAATTTTCTTAATATATGCCACAAATATATAAATTATTTTATTCATGTTACTAATGTAAACATTGCATGATTAAAATAAAATTTAAATCTCAATTAATTTTGAATGATAAAAATAACTTAAGAAAAAGTAATAATTTTTATATGATAGAAGTACATGTTTAATTAATAAATACAAACAAAAACGTGTTTTATATTTGTGCAAATGCACATGATCAAATACTAGTAATTAAATAACCACTACAAATAAAATGTTAAATTATGAAGTAATTTACCTGTGTCTCGTGGCTCCGCACATGGTTAAGGAAAGAGTTGCAGAAATCGAAGTCGGCAAGCTTCCGGATGCAGATTTAAATTTTTTGCATCAGTCTCGATTCCTCTTGTAATCTGTCTCGATATCCACCGACGTCAACGGCTGCGCTTCATTTTCGCGTTTAGAGGTCGCGAAATTGTGCGAGAATGTGGTAGTTTTGTTGTTCTTCTTACTCCCAAGCATGGTAGCACGACGGTCCAGTCCTCCACCGGGTTAGATTTTATGGGGCCGATATTTTCTGAAGCAGGGTCCATTGTATCAGGAACTAGGGATCTTCACATGTCAAAGGTGAAGCCGACTGATTTCGGTATGGGGGGGGGCTCACGTGAATTGATGGCCTGAAATAATAAAATTCGTCACAAAATTTGCCAACTATATTTTTAATATTTTTTTTCCCAAATGATAGATATTTTCATTCAAACTAAAACAAAGGGAAAAGGGCCCTATTACGCCCGAATTGAAATGAGAGAACCATACACCCAGCATGGCCTAGAACACTCACAACTCACCCACAAACACTATAACACACAAAACACAAGACGCTCCCAACAGGAGAATACACAACTCCCAACAAGAGAATATATAACTCCCAACAGGAGAATACACTACTCCGAAAAGGAGAATCAACACTCAAAACACACACGCAAACTGACAGCACTAAACAAACACTAACACTAAAATGAAAACTGCAACAAAAAACTAAAACAAGCCAACAAATCAAACCCTCCCCTCAAGCAGCAAGAACTCTACCCACGAAAGGAGGACCCAGCCGAAAAGCAGCACCCGAAACTCCAATCGCCAAGCAAGTGACAATGGCTAACAAGGAACCACCATACTTCGACCCGGACCCCCCAACCGCAGAGGACGTCCCAACACCAAACCCACACCCCAAACAACACTCCCGCAGCCGCGCCATCCTCCAAAGAAAGAGGGACACCCCTGCCGGAGGGATTCCCCGACCCAAACCTAGGGAATCGGTGTACTACTAGGGTGTAGCCGGAACCAGAACGACCCCCATACCACCGCCAAAATAAGCTCAGCCACCGCTCCTTGGCCAAACGCTCCTCCATCTCGAACTCTACCGGGCATCTGCAGGGGAAGAAGACTAAAGTGGAAGGAGACCAGGATATACCTGGGAAGACCGCGACCGCCTCTAGGCCCATCTCGATGGCGGTGGGGAGGAGAACACCGCCGTAGGGATACACACCAGCCTGACAAGGGTTTCTGCAAGAGAGATTTGGGGATTTTGAAATAAGAGAGAGAATAATTGTGGTTTTTGATAGAATGTCTATATTTTTGTTTATTTCAAACGACAATTATATTAATAACTTAAAAACTAAAAAGAGTACAACTGAAGTGTCAAGTGACACACTGAAACTAGAAGACTGGACCAACCCCCCTTGTCAACACACTCAAGGGGGTACAAACTCCATCAAGGAGGCAAACAACTACAAAACAACACTCCAAAAAAGAGACACTAACTCCATATAGGAGATAAAAGCAGACACGACTGCACTAAACGAAACAAAACAACAAAATAAAGACCAAAAGCAACTCACACGTAAACAAATAAAAAAATATAAAACCTCTTCTAAACTTATCGGGCAACCGAATACACTCTCAAACCTACCACCAAAATACACTCCACAGCAAAGAAACCAACAAGCAGTAAATTTAGACCCCAGACCCAAAAACTGCGGTCGAAATTGAACTGCCTAGACGAATCTGACAAAGAGTCAAGCCCCAATCTAGATCTGAGCTTTGAAGGACTTCAACACTGGAGGGAGGGAGCCACAACGAAACGCTGGAGGGATCAAAGACGAGATCCAAGGAGAGAACGCCCCAGACTGCTGGCTGTCGAGCGGACGCTCCTCCATGGATGTAGAACTGAAGGCCCGAGACCAAAGCTCCAGCGAACCCGGAGGCTTCCGAGGCTAGAAGAAAAACGAGGCGGGTCGATGTCCACCTCCAGAGATGAGGAGATATCAACACGCCCTGGCCGGAACTCCAACAAGACTCCAGTAGGGGCAGAGCATAGACCTCCAACCTCGAATCGGCAAGGATCGGCAAAAGAGGTTGGTGCGAAGCCGGAGGAAGAGAAAGTGGCCAAATGACGGCCCCAATCTGGGCGAGCAAGGCACGGTGGCACTGCAACCCTCACGCGATGACAGAGTAGGGCGAGGTGTTAGTGTTATATACTGAAAACTTGGCTTTGCATATTATTACACATTTACCCTTTATGAATTAGAATCATGTTAGATTAAACAAGTTTTACGTTTTGTTGTTCTGCACTTAGATAGAGTGGGTCGTCATCGGGCGAACCGAAGATCACTCTATCAGTTACTTACGAACAGGAATAGTTGTTCACAACCTAGATGGACATGAACACCCCATCCAAATGGTTGTAGTGTCACTGTAAAATTTGTCTTCACAGATTAGTTGCACTAGTACATTTATGTATTGAACAGGATCCCAAATAGGAGAAGTTCATTTTATACTGATCGTCGTAAATGAACTGGGACTTGGTTAATTACTGCGTTCTCTTAACCCGTATGATATTAAAAAACCAGATATATATAGTATATATTACTTTGATTCACTCGGAGCAAGAGGAGTATGCTCGGACATCAGTCTAGGGCTGCTAGGCAAAAGGCTCTGAGTGCTCTGATGAGTACGCGCATGGCCGATGCTGTGCACTAGGCCTGATATTAGCTACGTCGTTGAAATGGTAGCTAGATATCAAAGTAATCTGGGACAGGAACATTGGTCTGCGGTGAAGCATATACTCAAGTACCTGAAAAGGACTAAGGAGTACATGTTAGTTTACCGTGCAAACTGCTTGTTACCTCTGGGTTACAGTGATTCCGATTTTCAGTCAGATAGGATGAAAGTAAGTCAACCTCTAGTTATGTGTTTACATTGGGAAGTGGAGTCATTTTATAGAAGAGTGCTAAGCAGAAATGCGTGGCAGACTCCATCATGGAAGCCGTGTACATAGCAGCCTCAGAGGCAGCGAAAGAGGCAGTTGGCTCAGGAACTTCTTAGTGGAATTAGAGGTTATACCGAGTTTGTTACGTGGTATCACCGTGTACTGTGATAACAGTGGAGCAGTAGCGAACCCAAGAGAACCTCGAGCCCACAGGGCAAGCAAACACATAGAGCGCAAGTATCATCTGATTCGGGATATCATTGGTAGAAGAGACGTTGATGTTGCCAAGATTGCATCAGAAGACGACCTTGCTGATCCTTTCACGAAGAGTTTGTCTAGGAAGGTCTTCGTCAAACACGTGGAAGGAATGAGAGTCATGAGCATGGCAATAGAATCGACATAGGTCTTTTAGAATAACGGATTGATATGACTATACTGTAAAAGTGAAAGCTTTAAGTATAAGTGGAAGATTGTTAGTGTTATATACTGAAAGCTTGGCTTTGCATGTTATTACACATTTGCCCTTTATGAATGAGAATCATGTTAGACTAAACAAGTTCTATGTTCTGTTGTTCTGCACTTAGATAGAGTGGGTCGTCATCAGGCGAACCGAAGACCACTCTATCAGTTACTTACGAACAAGAATAGTTGTTCACAACCTAGATGGACATGAACACCCCATCCGAACAGTTGTAGTGTCAACTGTACAGTTTGTCTTCACTGATTAGTTGCACTAGTACATTTATGTATTGAACAAGATCCAAAGAGGTTAAGTTCATTTTATACTGATCATCGTAAATGAGTTAGGCCTCGGTTAATTACTGCGTTCTCTTAACCCGTAAGATTATAAACAGGCAGATATATATAGTATATATTACTTTGATTCACTTGGATGAAATTCAGGTCACTGGATCAATATTCCTACTGTTTTGGGTAATATTACTATATATAGGATGTGCTGTTAGGATATTTACGGTCACCATGTGCGTTAGTTTGATGATGTCCCCGGAGTGAGTTCATAAAGGATTCTTATGCTAAACCCTGCAGGTGGATTAAGTTCCAGCATAATAAGAATGTGATGAACGAGCGTTAGCTTTGGTGAAATAATAATAAATTAATTGATTCTTGATTGTCAGTAATCGAATTAGTTAATTGACATTATATCTTAAACGTTGGGAGGTAAATCGAGTAATTATTATTAGAGTCTCAAATGTAATTTGGGCTAGCAAAAGGGAGTACAATAATATAATGTTGGTGGCCCATTAATATTATTTAATTAATTAGTGGAGTGGGCTTAGCCCACAGTTAGTCTAATTAATTAAAGAGCCCTATTCCTAATCTCCTAAGGGTCCCTACTGTAGCTCTATATATACATTATTAAGCTCATGAGAAGAAGAGAGATAATCACATTATCACACCAAAACTGCCGCCCCATACTCTCTCTCTCTCTCTCTAGATTTCATTCAAGCTTTATCTTCTTCTTGTTGCTCCACTGGTACAAGTTGAAGAATGGTGTATTGAGTAATACAGTAGAAGATCCATAGGTTATCGAGACCAGTTAATCTTCTACAGCAATCGACGATCCACGAGCCTGAGCCCGAGGACCGCCGACCAGTCAACCGTCGACCGCCGAGAAGCAGCCGGAGAACTGTCGCGATCATCCCGGCAGCTCGCGACTCGACCAACGACGAATCCCGTGACGCGACACGACCGCCTCCTCGCGACGCGACCCCAGCGACAATTCGCGACTCATCCCGGACGCGCGACCAGCCCACACGACCCGATCCCGATTGCACGTGAGCCCGGATCATCTGTTCGTGTGATCTGATTCATTGGTGTGTTGTGTACGGCCATCCGAAAGATCAACCAGATCACCATAAATTTTAAGCCGTAAGTTCTCCACGTCAAACCTTTAGATCCACTGTGCATAGGTTTACGTTTGCTATTGAATTCGTGATTTGTACATAACGAGATCCTCATAGATCCCAACACAGGGAGCACTGCTGAAGCCT
>BKCP01008848.1:1227447-1243585 GCA_008636005.1 Striga asiatica | reverse complement strand
AATTAGTACAATTGAAGTCAATTATAGTGAAATCGAACTCGAATTAGTACAATTGAAGTCAACTTAGTACAATTGAAGTCAATTATAGTGAAATCGAACTCGAATTAGTAAAATTGAAGTCAAATTAGTACAATTGAAGTTAATTATAGTGAAATCGAACTCGAATTAGTACAATTGAAGTCAAATTAGTACAATTGAAGTCAACTTAGTACAATTCAAGTCAACTTAGTACAATTGAAGTCAATTATAGTGAAATCGAACTCGAATTAGTACAATTGAAGTCAATTATAGTGAAATCGAACTCGAATTTGTTATAATAATATGTTATAGTAATATTGTATATAGTAATATGTTATAATAATATGTTATAGTATATAGTATATAGTAAAAGAGTAATATAGCATATAGTATATAGTATATATAGTATTCTATTATATAGATATGTTATATACTATACTATATATTATACATATGTTTGTATAAATTATAACATATATGTATATATTATAAATACTATATAATATACAAAATATTGATGTTGAAGGATAAGAACAAAAGTTGTGTAACAATAGCAGCGATAGCCTAGTGCGGCCTAATGGTAACGAGGTGCCCCCAGAGATAACGGACTCACCCGAACCCGGGTTCGAGTCCCGAATCTGGGATCCTTAGTTACATGTTTTTTAATATTTAAAACGTATTCTGAGAATACGTTTTACATATAATTAATTGTAAAACGTATTCTCAGAATACGTTTTACAATTAAATAAAGGTAAAATGTATTCTCAGAATACGTTTTACATTTAAATAAAGGTAAAACGTATTCTCAGAATACGTTTTACCATTAAATATAAAAAAAAAAGTCTTTCTTCTTCTCCTTACGCGAACATCCAAACTGAGAAGGAGAAGAGAGAGCAGAGCAGAGAGGGGAACCGAACAGAAGGAAAAAATAAAAAATTAACCTGCCGTCGCCGTCCGCTACCGTCGCCGTCGCCGTCCGTTGCCGTCGCCGCCTCGCCTACTTCACGGTGTAAGGTACATTCCTTCGGTTATGGCTTTAATTTTGTCAATTTCATTCAATACCTCAAATTAGGGCTAAATTTAGGGTTTCGAATTTGTGAATTTATTTGGGATTTGTGAGTTTATTTGTGAATTAGAGAGTGAAATTATTCGTGATTTGTAGTAATTTGTGAATTTATTCGTGAATTGCGAAGTTATTTGCGAATTAGGGTTTCAAATTATTTGATATATGTTGAATTTGTGAATTCATTCGTGAATTGTGAATTTATTTGGTGAATTAGAGCTTCGAATTATTTAAGATATGTTGAATTTGTGAATTTATTCGTCATTTGTGATGTGTTGAATTTTTGAATTTATTCGTGACTTGTGAATTTTTAGGTGACTTGGTGAATTTATTGTGTAAATAATTTATTTGTGAATTTGTGAATTTTTATTGTTTAAAAAAACGTATTTGTGAATTTATTCTTGTATATAATTTATTTGTGAATTAGAGCTTCGAATTATTTAAGAAATGTTGAATTTGTGAATTTATACGTTTAATTTGTGAATCTATTCGTGATTTGTGAATTTTCTCGTGATTTGGTGAATTTATTATGTATATAATTTATTTGTGAATTTGTGAATTTATTGTTTATTTAATTTATTTGTAGAAAATGGCATCATCGTCCTCGTCACAACCTCAACGGTTGAATGTACGCCCCGGTCCGATTGATCGCTCCCTTTTATACCTTCAGTACCGCCACCGGTCGAGAGCGGTATATGAAGATTTAGAAGGATGTCGTAACGGCGCCATTAAAAACTGCCGTAACGACACTGAATTTTGGAAGGTGTTGGACAGACAACATCCGGCGGTTTTAGCGGTGATCGATAGGACGGGTTTTGGGCCGTTGTTTCGGATGGGCAGAGTCCAGACCGACAACAGCCTAATTACCTGTCTGGTCGAAAGGTGGCGACCGGAGACGCACACCTTCCATTTTGATTTCGGGGAGGCCACAATCACGCTCCAGGACGTACAAGTCCTGTTTGGTCTCCCGGTCGATGGAAAGCCTTGCTGGGGAGAGACTGTAGATTGGGTAAACCAGCAATGGCGAGACGAGTGTGTGGACCTTCTAGGCTTCGACCCCCAGGTAAATTTTTTAACACATTTTTTTTTTATTTATTTTTTGTTTGTTTATGTATAATCCATTGTTTGATTTTTAATATATATAAATCACTCTCAGGCAGCAGACGACCCGACAGCCAACCCCAAAACTTGGGGAATTGTGGGCCAGTATCTGAAGCACTCGAGGTTGGAAAACGAATGCAACAGAGTGCTGCAAGATGGAGAGGATATATCGACCTACGAAGAGAGGGCGAGGGCGCTTATCCTCTGGTGCCTTGGATCGTTCTTCTTTCCCGATCAGAGGGCCTGTGGAGTCAACTTGTACTGGACCCAGCTCTTGCGCGACATCGATAAGATCAAGGAGTACAGCTGGGGGTCGGCGCTACTGGCCGCAGTGTATAGAGCGCTGTGCACGAGCTACAAGACCGGAGAAGGCTGGATCAAGAGCTGTGTCCAATTGATTCAGGTACATTTAATTAATTGTTATTTCAAAATTCATTTTTTTTTTTTTTAAATTTAGACTAATATTTAATAACAAATGAATATGGCTATATCTTTAGGTTTGGGCATGGGAACGTATCCCTCGGCTTCGCCCGAGAATGAAGGAGGCTACGAGATTTCAAACAGTCATTGGTTGTCCTTTAGGTGGAAGGTAATGATATTTATTTATATATTTTATAATTTTATTATTTCAATTATCAATTTTCTAATTACAATTTCTGATGTTTTTTTTTTCTGTGATTTTTAAGGTGGGTGGGACGGAAGGACACGAAACACATAGTAACGGGAACAGCCGCTGTCCGGGATCAACTGACAGGGCTAAGAGAGACGGATGTAAGATTATGATTAAATATTATTGATTGTTATTTATTTTTTGTTTTATGTGTTTTATCTTTTAATAACTTACGAAATTATTATTATTTTTTTTTTGTTTTTTACAGTTCGATTGGATGCCGTATGAAGACCTCCTGAATGCTAATGCTCTCCCGGGCCAGTGTACAGAACATTCAAGCCTCTGGATGTATAGGGGCTGGATGTTCTGTTGGGACATCTGTGAAACCCACGAGCCGGGTAGAGTCCTCCGTCAGTTCGGGTGTCATCAGTCCATCCCCGACACTCCGATCATTACGGGTGAGGTCGACTGGGAGACACACCACCGAGGCCAGGGAATGACCGGGAGGGGGGTATATGATTGGGTGGACTTTCATTCCCAGCTTGGGAATGTTTGGGTCGAACGACACCAAAATGTCCTCCCAGATGAGCGTGTGGAGTCATTCGTACAGCCTGGCGAGGGCTACCTTGATTGGTTTCACAGCAGGACTGTGAGACTAATCAGTGACCCTGCTAAGTACCCGGTGGTACAACAAGACGGAGGCTATCAGCCACTTGCCGAGCATTGGAAGTGCGATGTAAGTGTTTATAATTTGTGTGTGTGTGTTTTTTTTTTTCTATTATTATTTTATTTTTTGCGTTTCATAAAAATTACTTTGAATTAAATTTTCAGGCTAGCGGCATGGAGGGGGCTTATAACGTGCTATCCAATGTTGAGCATCTATATCATACAGCCCATCCGGAGATGCAGGCGGCAATCCAATATGCCAAGAGCCTTCTCTACACATCTCTGACTGTCGGAGGCGGAGAGATCGGTCAAGGGACGTCGTCAAGCCAAGTTTTATGACAAGAGAGCTACGTCCAACCCCAGAGGACGCAGTCACACCGAGCGAGGCATCAACCTCCTCCCCATATTCGTGGAGGTAGAAGACGACGTCACCGCGAACCAGTTGCCGACGCCGGGCCTGAGGAACAACAAGAACAAGGTAAACATCTTTTAGTTAACAAAAATATAATTTTATTTTTGTTTTGTGATTTTTTGTTAAGTCAAATTTCTGATTTCTTAAAAAACTGAATTACTCAGCTGTAGAAGAAGAAGTAGAACCTACCACGCCCACAGCATCGTCTTCTGGACAACCACCACAGCGTCGGATTAGCAACCGACCGCGCAACCCTACGAATCAATACACTCCTAGTTAGTTGTGTTGTATTCGGAGACATTTTGTAGACCTATATATTTATTTTTTTCTTTCGTGGATTTATGTGTAATTATATTTGAACTTGTTTGGATTTTTATATTTGGAAAGTGAATTATTGTGCTTCATTATTGTTTCTTTGACATGGTTGATATGGGTTTTGTGAATTTATATTTGGTTGTGGAATCGATCTCGATTAACAGGTGTGTTTTTGTAATTTTGTTTTTGTGAATTGCTGTATTTGCACAGTAAAACGTATTTTCAAAATACGTTTTTGTACTGTGAAAAATTAGGGCAAAATTGATTTGGGGATAAAATTAGGGCGAAATGAATTTGGGGCAAAATTAGGTTAAAAAACGTATTTTGGGAATACGTTTTTCAACTGTGTAAAATTAGGTCAAAATCGATTTGGGGATAAAATTAGGGCGAAATCAATTTGGGGCAAATTTGGTTAAAAAACGTAGTTTGAGAATACGTTCTATTTTTCCAAATATTATTTTCCAAAAAAATAAGTTTTTTAAAATTAAAAATATTAATTTTAAATATTTTATCCGAAAAACGTATTTCGGTAATACGTTTTAGCCTATTTTAATTAATTTAATTACGTTAATCACCTTAATTAATTGTTTTTAAGGAACACGCATTCTCAGAATACGTTTTTCTGTTAAACGTATTCTGAGAATACGTGCTTTTGATTTTTTTCCACTTCTTTTATTTCTTTTTTATTTTTTTCCACTTTATTTTTTTTTATATAAATAAATAATTCAGTAGTAATAGTTATTTCATATAATTAATGTATATTTAATGCATAGCATCTAAATACATGTTATTATTTAAAAAATATATTTAAAATTTTATTAAACGAAAAATATAGGCACTTAGACATGACTAATATCGCAACAGCCTAGCCCATTTAGGCGCCGCCTAGTACGTCTAGATGCCATTTACTCGTTCGAGCGTCTCCAGTGGCCGCCTACACGAAAAGCGTGGCGTCCAAGTCAATTTTAAGAACAATGCTCGAAGCAAAGTGAATACTCAATCATACCTAAGTCAATTTTAAGAACAGTGCTCGAAGCAAAGTGAATAATTAATCAGTCAATTTGTATTTGCGAAAATTAAAAATACGTATAACTTCGAGAAAACCCATTGATCAACATTATAAAAAAAATGAACATATATATCGAAGCAATAATAGTTACACCAATGTTTTCAATACGGTTATTGTATCGGCCGATATGGTTAACCTCTAAATATTATTGTAGTCAAAATACCTGTTTATACCGATTTTATACAAAAAAAAATATCTATCAAAATACCAGTCAAAATACTGGTTTATAACCGATTTTTTAAAATAAATGTTTATTAATATATTTTTAATAAAATTTGTTTATATAAGTTGAAAGTTTCACATTTAATTTTAATATGTTTACATTGTTATTAGATTTTAATTAATTTAATATTTAATAAAGTTGGTTTTAATTATAATTATTTATATTATATAAACAAATTAATTAAATATTTGTTTAAACTGGTAAAATAGACGCTAAAACCGGGCGAACAGCTTACAGGTGGCTCGTCCGGTATGGTTACGGGTACAATGTGGGACAGTCTCACATTGAGCTGTCTCATTGGCTGTTGGCTCTATAACTGAGCCAACAGTTGACTCCTTAGCATTATTGTTAGAACACCATGCTAAACTCAATGGAGTGTACTTTTAGGTATTAATTAACTATAAACAGTATAAACATATATTGTATTGTGTGAAAACTAATTTCTCCGGACTCTCCAATACACATGTGTATTAACCATTGTTTTGTTTAAAACGTTTCAACCCAGGATTATGTAAGAATAATTCCAGTCATATTTTTGTTTAAGGAGCTATAAACAAACAAAGCTGCATGAATATCCCAGGAGAAATCTCTATTTAATCTACTTAAAGGTGCTATATGAACATACACAAGACTCAACATGCCCGAAACATTTCTTAATTTCATGAAAGAAGGCATTATTTCATGGTGTAAGATAAGAAAGTTTGTATCTTAATCTGTCACTCTTAGTATAATCTAGGTCCTAAGATAGAATTTTTCCATTCTATGGAACCAATTTTGTTTTGGAAATTGGAATTTGGTAGATGGACTTAAATTTGGTGTTTAAGTTGGAATATTATCGAACGTCTCTAGGTAATGATTATAATAGCAGAAAGAAACAAATAAACGAACATCATTAATCAAAATTTGTCTTTATGAGATTTTTTTATTATATTGGTGTGAGTAATGATATTACATGGCTCCATAAACAATGGGGGTTGTAACTAGTTTGCACTTCATAAAAAAATTGGCAAAATGAAACACCCAAATTAAGTGGCTTTGATTCCTCTGATGTCATAACTCATATTAATGACAATAAGGAGTACATATAAGAGATAAAAAAATGTAAGACTTGTTAATTAATTAATTAATAGCCTGGAATAGCTGGTGGCGGTGGAGATGCGTAGTGGGCGCCTAAGATAGGTGGGATTACCATGGGAGGAAAAACATAAGGAGGTGGTGATAATGGCGATGGTGGTGGTGGTGAGAAGACTGGAGGTGGCGGAGACTGAACTGGTGGTGGTGGAGAGTTAATTGGTGGTGGCGGAGAGTGGACACGTGGCGGTGGTGGTGGAGAGTTATGGTGGTGGTGGAGAGTGGACACGTGGTGGTGGCGGAGAGTTAACTGGTGGTGGTGGAGAGTGGATACGTGGTGGTGGTGAAAAAGTCGGAGATTTAATTGATGGTGGTGGAGATGAGTGTTCGACTGGTGATGGTGATGGTTGTGGTGAATGAAAGTGTGATGGTGGTGGTTGTGAGAAAATGGGCGATGGTGGTGGTGAAGTGACTGACTTTATGGGTGATGGAGAATTGGGTTGAACTGTTTTTGGAGTCGGAGATGGTGGTCTAGCTATAAATGGTGGAACCAATGCCCTTGGTGGTGGAGCTTGTACCTTTGGTGTCAGTTGTACTTTTGGTGCCAGTGGTACATTGGCTTTTGGAGGTTGTGCCTTTGGCGCTTGTGGTACAAAAATAACCTTTGGAGGTTGTGCTTTTGGAATTGATGGTACATTAGGATTTGGAGGTTGTGCTTTTGGCGCCCAAGGTGAAGGTACATTAGTCTTTGGAGGTTGTGCTTTTGGAATTGATGGTATATTAGGATTTGGAGGTTGTGCCTTTGGCGCCCAAGGTGAAGGTACGTCAGTCTTAGGAGGTTGTGCTTTTGGAATTGATGGTACATTAGGATTTGGAGGTTGTGCCTTTGGCGCCCAAGGTGAAGGTACGTTAGTCTTAGGAGGTTGAGCTTTTGGAGATGGTATGTTAGGATTTGGAGGTTGTGCCTTGGGTGTGGGTGATGGTATAGTAGCCTTAGGAGGTTGTACTTTTGGAGTTTGAGGTACAGAAGGCTTAGGAAGTTGTTCCTTGGGGATGGAAGGTACATCAGCCTGAGGCGGAGGTTGTGCCTTTGGGGTTGGAGGAGGTGGTACACTTGTTGTAGGAGCTAGTGCCTTTGGTGGCAAAGGTACAACCACCTTAGGAGCTTGTGCGTGTGAAGTTGGAGCATCAGAATGTGGTGGCTTTGTAGAAGCCTTGGGAGGCTGCACCACTGGCTGATCAGGTGACGCTGGGACTGGAGTCGTCTTTGGTGAAGGAGATACCTTTGGTGGCTCAGACATTGTTGGAGGCTTTTTTGGTCCTGGCGACCCATTCGGAGGCCTGGGCTTTGGCGAGCTCCCATTCTCACCCTTCCTGCATCCTGCCTTGCTACAATCCACTTTCTTGCTCAATTCCGACCCACACTCATTTTCCGACCTCTGCTTTTTCTCCCCTGCCAAACAATTCTCCTCGTCATAAAAAACGACCCCCGCCAACGCACTCGGATCACACTCCTCATCCTTGGCATCGAAATAATTAAACGAGAAAGTAAAATTCTTCAAACTCGGCAACGTGCAAATCGTGTCGGGCACCTTGCTCCTAAATCTATTGCTCCCAATATTCACGACCTCCAGGCTTTGCAAATACTCCAAGCCGACGGGTAAATCCCCGAAGAAGCTGTTATCACTTACGTCCAAAACCGTCGTCGTGTTGAGGAGCGTGATCTCCTCCGGCAAGCATCCGGAGAGATTATTCCCGGAGAAGATCAATTCGTCTAGTTTTCCGGCCATGTTCCCGATGCTTGTCGGGATGCAACCCGTGAGGTTGTTGTTGGCTATCACCACCACCGAGGCCGGCGAGTTGCCGATGTTCTCCGGGATGTTCGAGTGAAAACGATTGTCGTTGAGGAAAATAGCGTCGAGCGGCTTGTCAAAAAGCTCGCACGGCAATTCCCCTTCGAAATCGTTGAACCTCAGGTCGAGGTATTTCAACTCGGGAAGCTCGAGAACGGGCCTCGGGAAAGGGCCCACGAAACGGTTGTTGCTCACGTCGAGCTCGTAGAGAAGTTTGAGCTTTTTTATGCCTTCGGGGATTATTCCGCAAAAGCGGTTCGAGTTGAGGTGGAGGAGACTAATGTCCACCAAATACTCGATCTCACGAGGAAGGTGGCCGGCTATGTCTGCGTGATTGAGGTCAATGCCGGCAACGACAGTGAGGCTGACATCATCGAGAGCGTTCGCGCAAAACACACCATTGTATGAGCAAACATCGGGCCCCACCCAATTTCCGGTAAAATTGGATGGGTCCGAATATATAGCCTTTTTCCATGCGTGTAATGCCACGTAAGCGCTCTTCAGTCGGGGATTCGGGAATGAGAAATTGACGTCGATATTGGTTTCGAGTCCGAGGATGTTGGACGAAAGGTGGTGGTGGTGGTGGTGAACCTCGAGTTGTCCGTTGATGCCGGAAAAAGATAATAAAAATGGGAAGAGATAAAATATTACCATCATTTTTATTTTTATTTTTTATGTTTTTTGTTGATGATGATATTGATGACTCTGTATATAGTGGGACAAGCCCAAGGCTGCTTATAGCAGCAGAGTCATGCAAAGGCAAGAAAAAGATGAAAGAGGCCGTTCCTTGGAAGATGAATGAATGAGGCTAATATGGAGGTTAATACTTGAAGGAAAGGAGTTTATTAGGACCATTACATTTGGAAGGTCAGTGCAAATTCAAACCCGGATATGTAAGTGGTGAGGCTTCATTTTCGTAACGAGGTTCTAAAATAGGTGGTCACTTCGTCTCTTTGCATAATGATGATAGTGAGTTTTTTTCGCATTTCTGGACTTATAATTATCTATCTCTTTACATAAATGATGATTGTGAGGATTTTTAGCGTATATAAAGTTATAATACTTGATTACCTTAGTGGTTCATTTTTCTTTAATAACTGTCCTTGATTATTTAACACATTTGATATTCGTTTGTTTTCAAAATAACTGGGTGTTAGAGCTAAAAAATATATTATAAAAATTATTGCTAAATAAAAATTTTATTTAAAAATATTTATTGACTAATTAATGAAAAAAAAAAAGAGGAATAGACAGTGCAAAAAATGATTTGTAAATACTAAATCGTAATTTAGGAGAGAAATATGGAAGAAAATTATAAGATGGTAAGATTGTAACTTGCGCAAATTAAGAAGGAAATTTGTACTAAGAGAAAAAAAAATTAAAATTAAATGTACGCTTACCAAGTTTGAAAAAAATTATTTATGTCTATACCTAGCATAATTCCAAAGCAAAAAATTAATATACAAACAACATTCCAAAGCATGGAACGATAACAAAATATATGAGAGTGTGTAGAGAATGTAAAAATGTAACTAATCTACCACACCCTTTTATATAGGGGTGTGGCGTATTGCTCTCCAAGTCTGCCCGCAGAGTTGACCCTGATGCCTGTCCAGTGCACAGTGCTGCAGGCAGTCAGACTTTGTCAGGTGTGCAAATAATCCAATCCCGTTGCGACACGTGGTCCAATTTCCTACGGCTCTATCCCCGAGTTAGATGCCTTTTTGTCTTGTTCATGAGACCAGGTCCACGTCACCAGGTAGAACGTACGTTAGGTAGAACATCTACTTCTACAGCTCCCCTGTTGCTCTTGAGGTTGAAACAGGTCCGTTAGGTCGACCTCGGTATCAGTTCGTCTCATGAAGTCAGTTGCTCCCTTCAGGTTACCGTTTGGCTGGTCCTTGCCTTCAAGTCGATCTCTGATCGTGGCTCGAGCTATTGGGTTAATCCGGTCTAGCTATTTGGTTTCATCGGTCCGGTTAACCCGGTGTGGTATCCCGTATCACATATAATTTATGTATATAATATTTTACATTTTATATGCATATGTGCACATTCACAAAATTGACTACTAGTATATATTAATGTTGACAAAATATTAATTGTAATTGTACTTATTTTCCCGCCAAACATATTTTCCCTCCAAACTTTACATCCTTCATTTAAACTAATTCAAAATAAATATTGTGAATAGTAACTTTGAAAATTTTAAGCGGGAATTTCAATAATATGGCAAGTAAATCTCTCTCTCTCTCTCTCCCTCTCTCTCTCTATTATTTAGTAATAGATTTACGAAAAGCAAATCAATATATTTAGTTATTTACACACAAAATTCATAAATATAAATAATTTATGGAGGATTGAAGTTTATCAATATCTAGTATAACATCCGTTATTCTCGGAATAATTTTTTGTTTGATTTATAACATTAATCTGAATGGAAAAAAAAATCCTTAATTGTTGGGATATCTCAATTCAAAATCTCAATTTTTTGGCATAAGAATCTTCAAATTTATTACCAATAAAAAGATTCATATGGGATTAATATTTAAAATGAATTAAATATTGGTATAAAAATATGCAAATTTCTTACCATAAGAATCTCTAATTGTTTTGGGATATTTCAATTAAATTTTGATTCCCAAAAATTTACATGTATTTTTTTTTTCAAAATTTCTACTAATAGTAAGTAAAATAATTTATTTTTTAGTAAAATTTACTATAAAAATATTTTTTCAAACTACCTCTTTATATTACTATAGATTATATGAAGTGATTGAATAGTATGGGAATGTATTTGGTTGTACAAAAATCATATGAAGAATTCATATTATATAGGATTCTTTTCATGTATCCATTAATGAATAAAATTGTTTCAAAAACGTATTGTGCAAGTAGTATGTTGAATAAATTGAGAAAATTGGAAAACGTATTTTTTATTTTCAATTATTAATGAATCCAATTTTTTAAAAATTGTTTTATTTTATTTCCTAATATGATATGATGTGATTTATTGTATTTGAAAGATATAGAATCATGTTGTATTCTTGTAGTATGTTAAATAAAATTGAAAGTCGGAAGATGTTTTATTTTGTTTCCAATTATTAATTAATCCAATTTTTTAAAATCAATTTATTTTATTTGAAAAAATGCTCGTGGAAATAGAATCATGCTGTATTGTTAACAGTAGATAGATTTCTATTGTTTGAGGAATGTTGTATTATATCTTTTTATTGAAGGAGGTGTATCATATGGTATGTTTGTGAATTTAAATTATTCTCCCACTATGGTTATGCGGTACATTATTGTATGAACATGTGAAATATCAATGATTTAAAATTCCTATTGTTATAAAAACGTCTTGGTCGATATTGTTGGACAAAATTTATTTCATTTGCAAATTGGCAGACTTTTAGGAATAATGTTACAAACAATTAAATAATTTGGGAGAGTTTTTTTGGAATAATGTTCCAAAGAATAGGCTTGGAGAATATAAATATATATTTAACCGGATATTTTGTTAATGCATTTTGAAATAGGAAAACAATTCACAGTGGGCAAATATACGAAATCTACTTTGAGATTGAATTGAACAAATATTATTATAATTAAATATGGAAATGGGCACAAATATGTTGGGATTTATTTAGCCGCACAAAATCAGGGAACTAAATTAAATCCGCATATAAATCGTTTCATCCGCATATAAATCGGATCATTAAAAATCAGCCACAAAAGAAATTGAAAACTTAGGCGGGATTTGTAAAAAATTTTCAAAAAACAAAAAATCCTTTATTGGTAAAAAACGAAAAAGAGAGGGAGAAACTTACATACTATTTTTGAATTTTTTTCTTCTCTCTATTATATAGTAATAGATAGATTTAATCTAATACTTTTGTCAACTAATTTTGGAAAGATTTGTTAGATTTTGCATTAATCAAATAATTATATTTTTTTATTTATTTTATTACATAATAGCTAATACTAACTAATAGCTATTATGGAAAAAAAAAACCTTTGCATTTTATTTATTTTAAGCAAAATATATGAAAAAATTATACTTTTCGAAAACAATTTACTTAAAATAATTACTATTATTAGCAATTCATTAACTATTTTTTATTAAAATTGGTTATTCTCTTTTATCATAATCAAACCACTTTAAATTCCGCTTATTATTGCTACAATAATAATTTTAATATTTTTACTTAATTAATTGTTCATAATCACTCAAATTTGCAAAAAATTATATTATTGAAGTCAATATAGTGATTTAGATTATAAGTTACATAGTTTATATTTATATCTTACATGTTTACTAACAATAAAATTAATGAAATGTGATATGCATATTATAATTTTAAATATCATAAACATAAGATGTGCAAATGATGGAATAGTATATTTTTGTGTTCATTCTTATTGTGACATAAGGAAGAAAGCTTGAGCAACATTAGCCAGTCCCCACTCACTTCCTCCATTTTCTCCCCCTAAATTTTAGCATTACTTGCCAGTTGCCACAGGCGAGATACGCATAGTGTTGTTGCAAATAAAGTGTATCCCTTTCAAATTGCACCCCTACTTTGCCCCGTGTTTTTCTCCATCGTCCCCAAGATAGCACAACAATGGACCTTTCTGTACGTAGCAACGTGAAGGGGCAGAAGGAAAAGAAAGGAGAGAAAATTTCTGATGATCTCGTGGGAGAGAATCAGGAATTTTCTCTTCAAAACTTCCACGCAGTCGTGCGCAATTTGTTTTCTTGGATTTGTTGGGATCAACTGAGATCAATTTTAGAGAATAATGAAGAGCGTTATGGATGATCTACAGGATCTGATCCAAGAAGCCAAGCTTCGAACTGTTTGGTGGATTCTCTGTATATTTGCCGTCACTTACTTCTTAACTCGTAAACAATCTCTCTCTCTTTTTCTTTCTCTCTCCCTCAAATACTATCCAAGTTAGAAATCAAATTACAATCATGAAATCGTGAATATCTGATCTTTTAATTTCGTACCTTAATTTATGCAAGGATTGAGTGCAATTTCTCATTTTACATGCGTCATTATTAAATTTAAGTTACTTGTGGCAATCGTAATTCAAATGATTTGGGTGATTGGTAGTGGTTTTAGTTAAACTTTGCGGAAGTATTATGGATACATGTAAAATATATGATTCAAGGACTGAGTTGTGACCATTTTTACGTGTTTTTTCTTTGATATTATTATAGCTTAGTTAGTGATCCAAAAAATATGATTCTCTCCTTTTTTTTTTTTCCTTTTTTTTGTTATTTTAAACTAGGTGAAGTTACACGAGCCACGCAGTATTCAAATAATTTCTTGCATGATTCCAAATGATGCTCATATGTGGGTATACTATTCTTCTGACTGTTCTTATCATGAAGTTGATCATTACTCTTATATTGATAAACTACAGACACAAGCAAATTAATGCTGATGAATATTCCTATGGCCATCCTCTTGGTTTCTGGACTAAGAATATTGCTTAATGAGGTCGAATTCAAGTGGAAGAACGGCAACACCAGACCAATATCGTACTTGTCATACTTAGAAAAGAAACAATTATCCTTGAGCGACTCTCGAGTTTCGTCCTTGAAATCCCCGCAAGAGTGGAAGAAGAAAATAGATTCCCCTATTGTAGAGGCAGCCATCGAGGAATTCCTCAGCAAAATCTTGCATGATTTTGTAACGGACTTGTGGTATTCGGATATAACGCCCGACAAAGAGGCGCCAGAACTCATACACGATATAGTCATGGATGCTATCGGTGAAGTGTCTTTAAGAATCAAAGACTTGAACCTTGTTGACCTGTTGCTAAGGTATGGTTTTATTTTATACTTTTATGAATTACTGAGGGTGGGAAAAATGCTAGTCCATTTACTTAATACTATGAATGATGCCTTTAGTGCTTGTGTTTGTTTTTCTCAGTGATGTGGTTGACCTGGTCGGTGACCATCTTGACCTCTTCCGAAGAAATCAGGCTTCTATAGGGACAGATATTATGGGTACGTTGTCTTCAGAAGAACGTGATGAAAGGTTGAAACAGCATCTCATGGCCTCTAAGGAGCTTCACCCTGCATTGATATCTTCAGAGTGTGAGTACAAGGTATGAAAGATGTAAATTTTTAGTTAAAGTATGCTGTCATTTTTTTGTCATTTACTTTTTGTGAAAAGTTTTGTTGATTTTCGTGGCATCTGTTGGACATAGGTTATTCAACAGCTGATGGATGGATTTTTAGCTGTCATATTAAGACCAAAGGAAGCTAAATGCCCTTTAGTTCGATGCATAGCACGTGAACTCGCAACGTGCTTGGTGATGCAACCTATTATGAATTTTGCTAGCCCAGTGTGAGATATATTTTCCTTGAGCTA
Organism: Striga asiatica; assembly: GCA_008636005.1. Taxonomy (NCBI): domain Eukaryota; kingdom Viridiplantae; phylum Streptophyta; class Magnoliopsida; order Lamiales; family Orobanchaceae; genus Striga; species Striga asiatica. The sequence continues at coordinate 1,228,798 of BKCP01008848.1, read as the reverse complement.
ATGTTTCTGTCAATTTTAAGGTTATTAATGTTGTAGTTGGTTTATGTTGAGTTTACACATGCCACTAGGCAGAAAGTTTCAAGTCTATTAGATGATATATTTTTTCTGTTGAAATATAACTTGTGGCTTGTCTCATGTTGATTCAATAGGGCAAATGAGCTTTAGTTTATAAGCCTAATGGGAAAATGCATGATGCTTGCATGTTTCACCAGTCAGCCTTCTATTCTCCTTTAACCTTTAACAATTTTTGCAACTTGCTTGATAGGTTTGTCATACATATTTTTTGTTCTACAGTAATTAGTATGAACATCTTCCTTCTAATTAGTAGCTCATCATGCATCTATTCAGTCATCCATTAGGTTAGGCTTATTAATGAACTTAATTATATTATCATTGATTATAAGCTAAGAAATGGGAGTGATATCAATATGTTCACCCTGCTCTAATGTGTAATGTATACCTCATTTTTGGTGTTCTATGTACAAATATATTTTTATTGATTTTGTGGTTGCCATTCAGCAATATTTTTTTTCCCCAGATATATTAATGAGTTGATCGAGTACATAATCCTTGTCTATGGTAATGGGTGGTTCAAGGATTTTTCAGCCCAACATTCAACTAATGTTGACGGTCATAACACCAATCACATAGTTTCTGCAAAACATGGTTCCAACCACCAAGGGGCTGACATCTCTTCATCTCAAGTCAACAATTTTATGGAATCAGAGTTCGGTGATTCTCCAAATCTTTCACATAGCACAATGCATGATGAGTCTTTGCATCCACGACATGCTGACTGGGCAAAAGTATGTGAGGCAGTGACTTTGAGGAGAGATGAAGTGCTTACGCCTGAAAATCTTGAAAACTTGTGGGCCATAGGAAGAGATTATAAAAAGACATTCCAAAAGAAGACAGCTCCAGAGTTTCAAGCCCATGAAGTTACGAGTACGGAAAGTATGCAATCACCTAGAATAGATTTGACAAGTGAAATGCCAAAATCGGAGCCTTCAACATCTATCTGGGTAGAAGATAAACCTTCTAAACAACCAACTGATATCTATCTTGATGCCTTAAGCATGAGTGCGCCTCAAGACGGAGGTTCTACTAATCATGGACTAGAAAATACTGAAAACCAAGAACAGCTGTTTATTAGAAAGGGAATCGTACCCCCCATAACCAAATCCTATAGTGCAGATGTTAACGAGCTTAATGTCCACGGCCTAAAGAGCAGTACAGATATGCTGTTACACAGTGGAGTTTTGCATGTTCCAAAGTTGAGATGCCGAGTGAGTCTTCCAATATCTTCTGTTTTTCTTAATTAACTAATTTATTTATTTATGTAAAATGCTGT
>BKCP01008848.1:1205186-1227406 GCA_008636005.1 Striga asiatica | reverse complement strand
TATTCAAGAGTATGTTTATGGCATTCTTCTTTCATAATCTCAAACTGATAGTTCTCATATTTTATGTTTCTTGCATGATAAATTTGTTTATATTTAGAGTAATTTACTGAAGCATGCTACTATTGCACCCTGAAATGTGAAAGTTTACATGTTGCGTTGATTTTCTTCTGTCACTGGAAACTAATACCATTGCATTAATGGGCTCAGTATAGCAGAAAGTGAGGTAATGTCCTGTATTTGCATTTATAGTGTTATATATAGCTGAAAAAATGCATTAATGTCCTGCATTTTCATTTATAGTAACTTTTAAGGTTAAGCCTTCATTATTAAAGACGGATTGTATAAGAGTTTCCCACCACTTTTCATATGTTGTCTGTATATACATTATGTGATTGAGCTAATAGTAGGTAATTTAATTATGCAGGTTATTGGAGCATCCTTTGAGAAACTTGACTCAAATTCATTTGCAGGTTATGCCATTTGTGTAATTGATGCTAACAACACCTCCTGGTTTGTGAAAAGAAGGTTCGACTTTTGTTCTATATAAAATGACAAAAGAATTGAATAGAATAATTTGAAATACGTTTCATACTTCTCTACTTCGAATTAAGTGACAATTTTAATTCATCAACATGAAGTCTTTTGATTAAATGACAATTGCTTACTCGATTTTTACGCACTAGTCACTTGATGGTCTGTTTCCTATATTTTTATTACAGATATCGGAATTTCGAGAAACTGCATAGGCGTCTTAAAGATATACCTAATTATTCATTGCATTTGCCTCCAAAGAGGATATTCTCCTCAAGTACAGAGGACGCTTTTGTACACCAGCGTTGTATACAACTTGACAAGTATCTGCAAGTATGGTTATCCCTACTACTCTTGATGAAAATGCATTATTAATATTTACTTACTTTGGTAATGCAATTTTAATCAGGATCTTTTGTCAATTGCTAATGTTGCTGAGCAACATGAAGTATGGGATTTTTTGAGTGCCTCATCTAAGGTGTGTATCTATTCACTTCTGTCATAAAAAAAGTATCTACGGGTTCTTTCTTATTTTTTTCTTTTCATTAATGAAGAATTATTCAGTCGGGACATCGCCTTTAGTGGTGACGACTCTGGCAGGTATGTGCCTTTATTTTCCCCCTAGATGTGAACTTTTATCTTCACTCAGTTAGATAACTATTATTCATCATTCATCATATTGTAAGGAACAACTTTTTGACTCTAGAAAAATTATGTTCTTTTGCTTTCCCTGTCGAGAATTGGGTAAAGTTGCTCATTGAGTTTAAGTATAGACCCTTCTTCTAAATCTTAACTATGCGCTTTGACACAACCAAAGGTCATTTATAGAGTTACAGATTTCCAAGATTCAATGAAAGGCGTGAAGTTGAACCAATTTATTCTGTTATGTACTTCATTCCATTGAGGTTGCTAGAAAATACTACTTGCCCATTGTCACATTGGCAGTTAGTTTGTTAGTGTTACCTGTGAAAGTTACTCTCTCTTCGTGTTGATACTTTGTAAAGTGTTTTAAAAGTTCTTGTGCTGGTTCGCAAGATGACTAATATCTTCAATTTTTATGTTTAAACAATTTATCTATCAACGAAATATTCTAATTATCATAAACTCTCGTGTAACCAAACAGTTCATGTGGATAATGCTATGGATGATATTGTACGCCAGTACAAAGGGGCTTCCAATGGCCTATTGCAGATGGTTAGTGGATTGTCTCACGGAACAGCTTCTTCAGTTACAAGCCGAAATGTTTCCTGGAATGCAGATGATTTAAACAAATTGGCCATGAGGCAAAGTACTTCAAATTCTTTTATTAGTTCTTCTGATAATGAAGAGGGTGATAAAGATGTAAACCATGGGGGGCAACATGAAGTGGGATTTTCAGCTCAACCAAATGGGTGGGACTTGGACAATGAGTTGAAAGAAGATCCCACAGGGGTGCCTCCAGAGGTAACATCCATTTCAAAGTGCATTTTTCATTCTATCGTGTTCTTGTTTATTCCTTCCTCCTTGTGTTTCAAATTATGCCTTGTAGAAAATAAATTACACTGTCATGTTTTGTTACACATTGGCATTCGTATCACTATGGCATACCATTGTTTCCGATGAATCAACTTGATTTTTTTATTTTAATGGCAGTGGGCACCGGCAAATTTGAGTGTTCCAGTTCTGAATTTAGTCGATAAAGTATTTCAGCTTGAAAGAAGAGGTTGGCTGAGGTGATTTCATATTCCTTGCAGTTCAATTGACATTTGACAACATACTTATACTATCATCTAATTGTGGAATAAGGTGCCTAGTGTCATTTCCTTTTCTTGTTTATTACGATACCAGTACAATACAGGGGTGTTTAGTTAAGAAACATATAGAAATATTAAAGTTTTCATTTTGAAATTTTGAACATTTCTTTGAAACTAAAATGTTAACTTTTTTAAATGCCACTTTGTGTTATAATTAAATTGTCAAACAATATATATATATTATCACAATAGTTAAACACCGGTATATTACATAAAAATATCAATTGATATTGATTTTTTTGAGTTATATCATATAAAAGTATCAGTATTATTTACTATGAAACGAGTAAAAATATGTCTTAAGTAAATAGAAAAAATATGGTGACATGTATATGCATAAATGTAGTATATGTTTTGTTGAAAATTAAGCAAAATATATCAATTTCTTTAATGTAATTAGACACCTACTAAATCAAGTGTAGTGTCGTATCAGGCCCTACTTCACAGTCTTTGAACTTTATATGTAATTTTAGAATTCGGATAATTATTTATTCTTTTTTTTATTAGAGTGAACAAGACAAATATATCAATTAGATCTTAAACAATATAAAAAGACAATATTATAAATGAGTAAAGTATGGATATAGGAGAGAATAATTGAAAAATAAATTAATATGATTGATTTAGTGAAATGATAGCACTAAATTATTTTTAACGGCTTGTTGTTGTTGTTGATTTAGTGAAATGATGTAATAGAATGAGAATGAAATAAAAAGGAAAGTTATGGTAAAATGGAAGAAAAATATGGAATGGAATAAATAATGATTGGTTCAAAGAAGGGAAGTATTTATTATATTATGGTAATAACCATACCTAATTGACATTTGACTTGGCACCCGAGTAATTATGTATCAATCTAAAGCATAGAATTGTGACAAACAGTATTACGAAACGTGTGAGCCTACCATTTAGGCTCAGTGGGGATTAGGACTCGGTTAGAATAAACTCGAATAATTAATATCAAATTCTTTCTCAACCAATTATTTAAACTGGGTGATGGTTTTGTCTTATTTTCATTTTCTTTTTGTCTGTATTAATGATTGAAAATGCATTTTAATATCTCGTTTTTATAGTTCATTATCTTTAACCAAATGTGTGGGTGATGAATTGGATGATTAAAATATATTTATAGAAAGACCATTTCAATTTGCATTGCTAATGATGATGATAATAATAATAATAACTTTGAAACCAACTGATGATAAATGCTGAGAGTGTGCACAATACGCACGAGATCACAAATATTATGTATTAATCGTGCCATTTTTTTCAATTTCAATCGCAGGAGACAAGTCTTTTGGATATCAAAGCAAATATTGCAGCTGGTGATGGAGGATGCCATTGATGATTGGCTCTTACGCCAAATTCAATGGCTCCGTAGGGAGGATGTCATCTCTCAAGGGATTCGGTGGGTCCAGGATGTAAGTCATGATTTTTCCTTTTTTTTGTTTTTTTTTTTCAGTATTGCTGTTTGAGAGGACTTTCTCCGTGAATTGACTCGTTACTGTGCATGGCTTTCTGACCATTTTCTTTACTTCTTTTCAGATTCTATGGCCTGATGGAATTTTCTTTGTAACCTTAAGAATTCAAGGAAAACTGAAAGGTGGTAATGAAGCTAATCAAGGGTTACAAACTTCGCGTCGACAAGGTGGGAGAAGGTTCAATAAACAAGGATCTTTTCAGCAACAGCTCGAGGCAGCTCGCAGGGCAAGTGACGTGAAAAATATGATCTTCAGTGAGTGATGCTTGCTCCAATTTGGTTTGTTCAAATTAGTAAAATATCTCTATTTCCTTGAAAATAAAATCATTAGTGTTCTATCCCTCTCCCTGGGTTTATCTCTTAACTAAATAATAGATATATTTTAAAATTTTTGATTCATAAAGAAATCAAGGTATCTCTTAAAATTTTTGTTTGTTTTCTCACTTCCTTACATATTATAGGATCACTATTCTAGCATAAATATATATAATAGTCTATGGCCTCTAGTAATATCAAATTCATACTGGCAGATGGTGCTCCAGCTCCACTGGTTAGTTTGATCGGGCATAAGCAATACAGGCGTTGTGCTAGAGATATATACTATTTCCTTCAGGTAAGAAATTTTTGTCATTTCACCAGCCATCATCCTAATTCCTTCCAGGACATTTTTTTTTTTGTTCTCATTTTTCTTTTAGATAGTTTCTAAGATGCATCAGCTTGTAACATAAAGCGATGAGAAAAGAAAATTATTAGACTCATGCAACTGAATCAAACGTGCTCAAATAGGCAAATTAGAAGCATCTCTTCTCTTTGACAGTATCTCGACAAAATATTCTGTTTTGCATGGTGCTTCAGATAGCATTGAAGACCTTAAGGCCTCGTTTACTTACCTTGATGGGATAAGACTGTTTTATCCCATAACTTTCCACATTAGCTTTTGTATCATGTTTACAAAACATGATACATTTTATCCTGAATCTAATCAAGCATTTACTAATGGTGATAAAAAAATTCTGATTTCAATTGAAAGACAAATATACCCCCTCTTCTTTAAAGATTAATAGTTTTTTAAAATTATTATAAAGTTTTTATATATTATATATCAAATTAATAATCTCATGATTAGCTTCGATTTGACATCTATATTGTACATACAAATAAATAAATTATTACATTTTTTATAACGAAAATTAAATAATTTATTAATATAATTTCAAAAAAATAAAATTGTTTAAATTAATATTTCTTTATAAACTAATTATTTAAAATTAAATAACATTATTTAAATTAATAATTTAAATTAAATAATATTATTTTAAATAAAATTATTTAAAGGAAATTATATTTTTTAAATTAAATAATATTATTATTATTATTATTATTTTTTGACAAAATGGTCATTTCATTAGTGGGATAAAAATATCCCACCTATTTGATGGGATGAATTAGCCAGCCACATGCATCTCCCCATAGGACCCACCTACCACATATATGCCACATGAGCTAAATCTTAGTCCCAATTATCCCACCTATTTGATGGGATTGAATTAGCTAGCCACATATGCATCTCCCGTAGGACCCACCTGCCACATACATGCCACATGAGCTAAATCTTAGTCCCAATCATGTATAGTAAATGCAAGATAAGGTTGGTTAAGGTTGATATCTCATCCAATCCTGGTAAGTAAACGAGGCTTAAGTAGTATAGATGGTAAAAGTGTTCAAAGAAAAAATAATATATCCTTTTTGGTACTTTTTTTTTCAAATGAATCTAATTTTTCATCAAAACCACTTGCAGTCAACAGTTTGTTTGAAGCAACTTGGCTATGGAATAGTGGAACTTGTTCTTCTGTCAAATTTTCCGGAACTGCATGATCTTGTGAGGGATATCCATGAAAAGATGCATGTGCAGCCTTCATAGAACCATTTTTTTCTATTTTGGTTTTTCCTTCCATACTACTTCGAGGTGGTGTGCTTTCGTAGGAATGGATTGTAGTTTTGCTAGGTACAGAAGTCTACTCCGGTTAGTTCTCGTGCCTGCTATTAACCAATTTTGGTGAAATAACTTTATGAACACTCGAGGTTTTGTAGTTGTGTTCTCTCATTACACGCCAGAGTGTTCAGAAACAACATTAATAGCGATTCTGTGAAAAGCACAACATTTTGTTATTGTATACAAACCACTGCTATTGGAATAGAAAGGAGCATATATTGAAAATCCTACCATGTAAATATTAAACATAGTACATCTTCGTTGCAAGAATTAAAAAGGGATATATATATATATATATATATATATATTAAACATTCAAATATTGATGTTTGGTAAAACTAGCTGATAGCTGTTAAGCTAGTTTATAACTTATTTAGTAATTTTTTAGCTTATAGCTTATAGCTTATGACTTATAACTGAAAAGCTAGCTTATATGATAAAAGTGTTTGGTAAAATTAGCTGATAAGTTAGTTGGAATAAAAAAATTCAACTAGCTTATTTGAAAAGCTACCTAACGAGGTAAAAAAAGCTCGAGCTTTTTGAAAAAGCTCGTCCTACCAAACGAGGTTTATTTGAATACAGAGAGTTTATAAGCTAACCAAATAAGCTATAAGGTAGCTTATTTGTCTATCAAACACGGCATAAATGTTTTACTATAATAATATTTTTATTTTTGGAAAGGGGGAGTTGAGATCATTTGAACTTGATTTTGGGATAAAAAATAAAGAGTTTTTTTTTCCACGACATAGAAACAAATTTTCAGTAACTCAATAAGTTTACAAATGGAGAACCAAATGGTTCCAAGCAACTACACCCTTTACAAGCGAAAATGAGGTGAAGATACAAGGATAATCGAATACGTCAATTTCCTTCAGACTAATCATAGCCAAAATCACAACTTTAAGTTCCTAAATTATCAACTAAACAAAAGGAGACTGTAGTGAAGTAAGACATGAAGAACTTAATGTCATTACAATAAATTGAGCAAAATACAGAATTATCTCTTAAAGCCAGTAAGGTAAACAAAACAACAAAGCTTTGTTTCCACCTTGCAACACACTTCAGTCTAGCCAATCTGCATGATCTTCTACATTGCCCAACCCACAACCCATAGCTTAGTATCAAGCTTGGTGCCTTCATGCTTTCTTGATTCTCTCCACTCTTGCTTACTTGCACTCCCATTCCAGGCCAAGCACCCAGCTTCTAGACTACCCGAAGATGACAAAAAGGCACTGACAAAAAACCACTGTCCTACCTTCAAGGAGATAGTCTCCTTAGCCACTTCCATGATAGCAGCATTCCTCTGATTCTCACAATCCAGGTTATCCAAACTGCCACAATATTCCATCCATTCTAATTTAGCTTCCTCCACAATGTATTTCTCACTTCTCCATTCCTTCTTAAACATCCAAACATTTCTTGTTTTCCACTGCCACCATAGCATATATACACTGAGGTTGATTCTTTCCTTTATACAATAGGCTCCTGTGCTTGAACAAATTGTCTGCCACCAAATTTTGAACTTTACATCCTTTCTCTGCATACATTCCCAATTAAGTCCCAGAAGTTTCCAACAGACTTGTGCTCTCGGGAAGTTAAAGAATAAATGCTCAATGTTCTCAACCTCTCCCCCACAAATACAGCAAATTTGGTCCACTTCCATCCCTCTTCTATACAGCCGCTCATTTACACTTAGGTGTCTATGCCAATATTTCCAAATGAAGATTTTGAGTTATTTTTTATAGGCAGGGTCCAGGTCCTCAGCCACATCTTTTGCAGATTATCTATGGATGAGCTCACATGCTCTTCCTGCTTCCTCTCTTCTCTCTCGGCCAGCATGCTTTGATAAGCTAATTTCACTGAAAATTTGCCATCTTTGTTCCAGTGCCATATGAGTCTGCACCTGGCTAATTGGAATTGAGAGAATATCAGCAGCCTCAATGGGATTAAAACTTTGTAAAACCAACTCTCTATCTCACTATATTGTTCCTGCTAAGAAAAGATCACTAACCACCTGAAGTCTCTCTCTCTCACTCCCAAAACAGCAAGAAGGTTTAAAAGACAAGTTGCTAAAAATCTGGGTTATACCAAATGTTACTAGAATTTACATTCCCCACCTGGTATCTAGCACCTATCCTTAATTTGTCCTTAGTCTTAAGCCAGATTTTCTACATCCAAGAGTCTCCACTCTTACTTTTTACCTCCCATAAGCTACTCCTACTAAAATATTTCCACTTCATCAGTCATTAAACAGATTGGGGTTTGTTAACACTCTCCAGAGTTGTTTCAGGATAAGAGAATCATTAAACACTCTGAGATCTCTGAACCCTACCCCCCACTAGCTTTGCTTTTAGTCAAAAGATCCCACTTGGCCCAATGAATTCTGTTTTTACCCTTACCTGATTGCCCCCACCAGAAGTTGGCAGAGACTTTACAGAGTTCATCACAAACTGAAAATGGCACTCTGAAACAAGACATGGTGTATGTAAGTAAAGCACTTATCACAGAGTTTAGCAAGACTCCTTTCCCTCCCTCACTCAGAAACAGGTTTTTCCAACCACTTCACTCACATGCTTGAAAGTATCTCTCTTTGACTTACCTATCCCTAAAGGTAATCTTAGGTATTTTTAGGAAAACACTCTAGAGATTCCATTCAAAGATAGGCAAACATCACTACACACATTCTCAGGAGTATTTTTGGAAAAAAAAAACACTGAGGACTTCTCAAGATTCACCAGTTGACCAGATGCAAGTACATATGTTTTGAGGATGTTCAGGGTAGTCAAAGCATGCTTTCTATCAGCTCTACAGAAAAGGAGTGAATCATCAGCAAAAAATAAATGTGACACAATGGAAGTATTCTTTCCTGTTAAAATTAATAAGAAACCTTCCACAGACCCATTAAAATTAATAGAGAAAGAAGCAGAACAAACACATGCTAAAATCCAAGACACACAAATATCAGAGAAATCAATTTTAAGACAGATATTTGCAAGAAAATTCAATTCAACTCTATCATATGCTTTGGACATGCCAAGTTTAACTGCCATAAAACATTTTTTCCCTTTTCTCTTACTGTTAAAAAAATGGATGCATTCATTAGCCACAACGACATTATCAATGATTTGTCTTCCCTGAATAAAAGCAGTTGGGATTTAGATAGGGAAAAAAAATTTTAACCTCCCAAAGTATGCCATTTTTTTGAGTTTGTCATAAAAACTTTTTTTTCTTTTGACAATTTGCCTCCCAATGTAATCGAAACTGACAATTTCCCTCCTCGATTAAAAGCCCTAATATGACACAAAAGAGTTTTTAACTCAATTAATGATAAATTTTAAATTAATCTTTAGAATTGATTTAGGGTTTTTAAAGCCCATAACGAGACGAACAATGAGGTATGGTTTGTCGATTTTTGAAAATTGATACCTCTAAAATCGATCCACGAAGATAGCAGGAACACGTATGTTATAGAAAAAAATTCAATTCAAGTTTTCTGACAATCAAGATATCCGATTTTCGATTGGAAGGTGTCATTTGAAAGTTTGAAGGACGAGTTTTCTATCGAAGTAAATCTTATGAAAATCCAACGGTCGGGTTTGGATTAGTAGCCTAAAAGAAAGTTAACTATTGATCAGTAGTTTTCTAAATACTTATTAAAATCCGACCGTTGGATTTTCATAAGATTTACGCGTTGTAAAATTTGTCCTACTAGCTTTCTAAATTTGTTCTATACACACGTGCTTCTACTATCTTCGTGGATCGAATATAGAGGTATCAATTTTCAGAATTCGACAAATCATATATCATTTTGTTCGTCTCGCCATGGGCTTTTTAAAGCCCTAAATCAATTTTAAAGATTAATATAAAATTTATCATTAATTGAGTTAAAAACTCTTTTGTGCCATATTAGGGTTCTTAATCGATGAGTCAAGTTGTCAGTTTCAATTACATTGGGAAGCAAATTGTCAAAAAAAAATAAAAAAAAAAAGTTTTTATGGCAAACTCAAAAAAAAAATGACATACTTTGGGAGGTTAATTTTTTTTTTCCCATTTAGATATACAGATGTGCAAAACAGATAGTATCACAACAATGATAGTACAGATTTTAGTCAAAACAGATTTCAGTCTCAGTCTCACAGTTGGACAAATAGCACACGGATTGCTTTGGTTCCATGTGCTAATAACCAAATAAGGGAACTTTTATATACGTCACAATTTCTCATAATGCACGCTTTCTTTCACTGCAGCTATTCATTTTTTTTTTATTTTTTTGGTTCAAAAGACAATTTCCATATAATAACACAAATAAATGTACAAGAGGGTAATCAACTTATTACAAATATAACTAACTCAAACCCATACTGATTTGAGAAGGCTTTTTAAAGGTCTAAAACTTGAAGACTTCATAGCTAACCCATATGGCTAACAAAGTTCAACCAAAGCAACTAAGAAAATCAAACAAGTTCTCAAGAAGAACAAAAGACACAAGACGAAAAGGATTGCAATAACTCTGCAAATCAGTATGGGTTTGAGTTAGGCAAACTTAGTTTCTCTACATGTATGGATTGCAATAACTCTGCAACAAAAGACACAAGACGAAAAGGATCTTCAGCTACAACATTTATGTTCAGTCCATTATTTTCTTCTGGTTAAGCATACCTGCCAGATCCCTTTTTTCTAAAAAAAAAACTCTACAAACAACATCTTTCCACTCTAGCCCCTCACCTTTTCCAACACCCAACCTAACAGCAACTAAGTTTGCCTGCACATCATCCCCGCAAAGCTCTTGGATTTTGCCCAGCTGTGTGAAATTGCTCATTCCTTTTCAGCAGCACCCTCCCACTGGACCAAGCCAGATGTAGAGATGTGAGCACTGGTAGTTATGAGAATCTGCCCTATTCCCTTGGAAAAGTTCTCTAACTATGTCAGATTCCTCATCAAATTCCCCTCACTACTCTCAACTCCAATGACACTTGCAGTGTATTCACCCCATTCTTTCTGCACCAACTCCAGTACAGATCATCTTTCTTTGTTGAACACCCAACCATTTCTTATTCTCAGCCACCACATGATGTATATAGAAAGACTTATTCTATACTTGCTACTTGTTGAGCCAACTGCACAACATAACCATCAATCTGTGAAGGATGAGGAAGACATCTCTTCTAATTTGTTCCAAAGCAATCCACTGATCTTCTAGCAGGTTTTTTCTCTTTTACAATGGAACAACAATGCTCCAAGTCTTTTTCCATTTCCCCACAAATATGACACATTTTATCCCCCTGAACTCCTTTCTGTTGTAATTTCTATTTGGTACTCAAGAAGTCATTCCAACATCTCCAGAAAAACTTCTTTAGTTTATTTTTTATTGTTAACCTCCAAGTAACGCTCCACATTTTCTCAATTCCTCCAAAACCCCTACTGGTTTAAGTCGTCTGTTGAGCCTTCAAAATTCTTGTAATACTGACTTCATAAGTTGATTTGACTGAGAACACTCCATTCTTGTTAAACTGGCAAATTAACTTGTCTTTTTGGCCTTGATGGCACAAAGGGATCCTGAGTATATAATCTACAACAAATGGATTAAATGTTTGACAAATAAGATCATCATCTCAATCTCTACGCCCTTGTCTAATAAGGTCCCACACCCAAGTAACTCTATCTATATCCCCTCAAACTGACAAGCCAATTTAAAAGAAGAAACGTTGGAGATCCAGAGAGAATCCCAAATATGAAAAGGTTTCTCATCCCTTACCTGATACCTTGTCCCCAAATTTATAAATTCATACTCCCTAATCAACTCTTCCACAACCAAGAGTCCCTATTTCTTGGTTTGACATCCATAATGTTGAGTAAAAAGTGGCGGCTCAAAAATGGGCAGCAGCCCTCCTAATTTGACAACAGCACACAATTGAAGAAAAATGAAGCAACCTCCCAAATTGGACAAGGGAGCATTCACAATTAATCCACAGAAGTTGAAAATGAGCAGCCACCTTTCTTTGAAATTTGATGCATTTTGCATCTATAAATACAGGCAAATGAAGGCATCAAAAACACCAACACAAAGAAAGAAAGAGAGAGAAATAGAGTGAATAAGAAGCAAGAATTTAGCTTCTGTGTGTATTTGTGTTGTGAGTTGTGAGTGAGTTTCGAGAGTGTTTTGTAAACACGAGTGTATTTTTCTTCCCAATAAAATATCTGCAGTAGTCCGGAGACGTAGGCATTATTGGCCGAACTCCGTTATCAATTTGGCGTGTCCAATTTTATTTTTTTATTTCACTTTTATAGATCCGACTTCATGGAAAATTCAGCGTATTTTTTCCAACAACTGATATCAGAGCCAGATTGTTAATTCTGTATTTTTTTGTGTGGTGTTACTATTCCGTTGAAAAACGTGAATAGTACCAATTTTGTCGCTAAAAATTTATCTACCGACGTGTTTTAAAACACGGTAGTTCACAAAAATTGCAGAAACAATCCGGCAGAGAAGTCAGATCAGAGTTGAAGTGATGGCTGCAGACGAAGGAAAAATGAAAATCGAAAAGTTCGACGTTGCGGACTTTGGCTTCTGGAAGATGCAAATCGAGGATTATCTGTACCAGAAGAATATGTATCAACCACTCACAGGAAAGAAGCCATAGGACATGAAGGAGGAAGAATGGAGTCTCCTTGACAGACAAGCTCTTGGAGCCATTCGGCTGACGTTATCCCGTAATGTTGCTTTTAACTTTGCAAAAGAAAAGACGACAACAGGCCTCATGAAGGATCTTTCCAACATGTACGAGAAACCATCAGCCTCAAATAAAGTTCATTTGATGAGGCGATTGTTCAACCTTCGGATGACCGAAGGTGCTTCGGTGGCACATCATCTCAATGAGCTCAATACCGTTACAACCCAGTTGAGTTCAGTTGAGATCGAGTTCGATGATGAAGTACGGGCTTTAATACTTTTGTCTTCCCTACCAGAAAGTTGGAATGCTACGGTCACGGCTGTGAGTAGCTCATCGGGAAGCAATAAGTTGAGATTTGATGATGTTCAAAATTTGGTTCTCAGTGAAGAGATCCGGCGGAGGGAGTCAGGTGAACCATCGACCTCTTCTGTATTGCATACAGAGTCAAGAGGAAGAAGTTCAACCAAAGAAAGCAGACACAACAAATCAAAAGGAAGAAGATCCAAGTCCAGAAATCATCGTAGTTCCCAAACCTCGAAGTCGATCGAGTGCTGGAATTGTGGGAAGACCGGGCACTACAGAAACCAGTGCAAGAGTGCACTGAAGAGTCAGGAGGCAAAAGAAGAGGCAAATATTACTTCAGCCTCTGGAGGAGATTCGCTGATATGTTCTTTAGAGAACAGGGATGAGTCTTGGGTGTTAGACTCTGGAGCATCCTTTCATGCTAACTCATAGAAGGAACTATTCAAGAATTATGTTCCGAGAAATCTTGGTAAAGTTTACTTTGGTAATGAGCAATCATGTGAGGTTGTAGGGAAAGGTGCAATAAAAATCAAGCTGAGCGGGTCTGTATGGGAATTGAAAAATGTTAGACATATTCCCGACCTGACGAAGAATTTAATCTCAGTGGGCCAGCTAGCCAGTGAAGGCTACACGACAATCTTCCATGGTGATGATTGGAAGATTTCAAAGGGTGCAATGACAATTGCTCGAGGCAAAAAGAGTGGTACTCTTTACAAGACCACAGGAGCATGTCATCTGATTGCAGTTGCAGCAAATGAAAATCCCAATCTATGGCACCAAAGACTTGGGCATATGATTGAAAAAGGGATGAAGATCATTCACTCAAAAGAAAAATTACCAGGCCTCCAGTCAATAGAAATTGACATGTGTGAAGGCTGTATACTTGGAAAGCAGAAGAGAGTAAGCTTTCAGACAAGTAGAAGAACCCCAAAGAAAGAGAAGATTGAGCTCATCCATTCTGATGTTTGGGGTCCAACGACTGTCCCATCCGTTGGTGGGAAGCAATACTTCGTGACTTTTATCGGTGATCACTCCAGAAAAGTATGGGTTTACTTTCTGAAACACACGTCAGACGTATTTGAAGCTTTCAAGATTTGGAAAGCTATTGTGGAAAATGAGACAGGCTTGAAGATCAAGAAGCTCAGATCCGACAATGGTGGTGAATATGTAACCACCAGATTCAAGAAGTTTTGCTATGAACACGGGATCAGAATGGAGAGAACCGTGCCTGGTACACCTCAACATAATGGTGTAGCTGAGCGTATGAATCGAACGTTGACTGAAAGAGCCAGAAGCTTGCGTGTGCAGTCAGGCCTATCAAAGCAGTTCTGGGCAGAGGCAGTCAACACGGCAACTTACTTGATCAACCGAAGTCCATCGGTACCATTGGATCACAAGTTACCAGAAGAGGTATGGAGCGGAAAAGAAGTAAAACTCTCACATCTTAGAGTTTTCGGGTGTGTTGCATATGTGCACATCAATGATCAAGGTAGAAACAAACTTGATCCAAAATCAAAGAAGTGTACCTTCCTTGGTTATGGTGAAGATGAGTTTGGCTACCGCATATGGGATGATGAAAACAAAAAGATGATCCGCAGCAGAGATGTCATCTTTAATGAAAGAGTGATGTACAAGGACCGGCATAATACAAGTGCCAGCAACTCAAAAACGAGTGGGCCAGTTTATGCAGATGTGGAAGATATCCCAGATAGTCCTATAATGAGTCCTCAGTCAGAGGAATCAAATGAAGAAAGTGATGTGCAATCAGAACCTCCTACTCCAACTCTTGTATTGAGAAGGTCCTCTCGGCCCCATGTGCCTAACAGGAGATACATGGACTACATGTTGTTGACTGATGGAGGAGAACCTGAAGATTATATGGAAGCTTGTCAAACCACAGATGCTAGCAAGTGGGAGCTTGCCATGAAGGACGAGATGAAGTCCTTGATCTCAAATCAGACATGGGAATGAGTCAAGTTACATATGGGAAAGAAAGCACTTCACAACAAATGGGTGTATCGGGTGAAGGAAGACCATGATGGTTCCAGAAGATACAAAGCCCGACTGGTTGTCAAAGGATTTCAGCAGAAAGAAGGAGTTGACTACACTGAAATTTTTGCTCCAGTTGTAAAGCTCAATACTATCAGGACTGTGTTAAGTATTGTGGCTAGCGAAGAGCTTTACCTAGAGCAATTAGACGTGAAGACTGCATTTCTTCACGGAGACATAGATGAGGAGATCTATATGCACCAGCCTGAAGGTTTTTCAGATGGAAAGAAGGATATGGTGTGCAAATTGAAGAAGAGCTTGTACGGCCTGAAACAAGCTCCAAGACAGTGGTATAGGAAGTTTGAAAGCTTCATGCACAAGGAAGGCTTCCAGAAGTGCAATGCCAATCACTGTTGCTTCTTTAAGAAGTATGAGTCCAGCTATATCATCTTGCTACTTTATGTCGATGACATGTTAGTAGCAGGATCAGATATGAAAGACATCAGAAAATTAAAGATGCAGTTGTCAAAAGAATTTGACATGAAGGACTTAGGCCCAACAAAGAAGATTCTTGGAATGCAAATCACGAGAGATAAGCAAAAGGGAGTTTTGCAGTTATCTCAGACGGAGTACATCAACCGTGTTTTGCAAAGGTTTAACATGGATAAGGCTAAGCCAGTCAGTACACCTTTGGCCAGTCATTTTCGTCTATCTAAGGACCAGTCTCCTCAAACAAAAGAAGAAGAAGAGTTCATGGCTAAGATTCCTTATGCTTTAGCCATTGGAAGTTTGATGTACGCAATGGTCTGTACGAGGCCAGACATTGGCCATGCAGTGGGAATTGTTAGCAGGTTTATGTCAAATCCAGGAAAAGCTCATTGGGAAGCAGTCAAATGGATTTTGAGATATCTACGGGGCACAACAGAAAAATGTCTATATTTTAGAAAAGGAGATCTAAAGTTACAGGGCTACGTAGATGCAGACTTTGGAGGTGAAGTTGATAATCGAAGAAGCACCACCGGTTATGTTTTCACTGTCGGAGCTACAGCTGTTAGTTGGATGTTGCAGATACAACAGATTATTGCTCTATCCACTACAGAGGCTGAGTATGTAGCAGTGACAGAAGCCAGTAAAGAATTGATATGGCTTCAAGGATTGTTAGCAGAGTTGGGTGTCACTCAAAAAGAGAGTGTTTTGCACAGTGGCAGTCGGAGTGCAATACATCTGGCAAAGAACTCAGTGTTTCACTCCAGAACTAAGCACATTGACATACGATATCATTTCATCAGATCTCTTCTTGAGGATGAAGTGTTGACTTTGACGAAGATTGTAGGAAGCAAGAACCCAGCAGATATGCTAACAAAGGTGGTGACCATTGATAAACTGAAGTTGTGCTCAACTTCAGTTGGCTTGCTAGGATAACATACCTGAAAAGATTACTGCAGTAATTGAGGTGTGAGGACAGATTGAAATCAGTCCTCAAGTGGGAGATTGTTGAGTAAAAAGTGGCGGCTCAAAAATGGGCAGCAGCCCTCCTAATTTGACAACAGCACACAATTGAAGAAAAATGAAGCAACCTCCCAAATTGGAGGGAGCATTCACAATTAATCCACAGAAGTTGAAAATGAGCAGCCACCTTTCTTTGAAATTTGATGCATTTTGCATCTATAAATATAGGCAAATGAAGGCATCAAAAACACCAACACAAAGAAAGAAAGAGAGAGAAATAGAGTGAATAAGAAGCAAGAATTTAGCTTCTGTGTGTATTTGTGTTGTGAGTTGTGCGTGAGTTTCGAGAGTGTTTTGTAAACACGAGTGTATTTTTCTTCCCAATAAAATATCTGCAGTAGTCCGGAGACGTAGGCATTATTGGCCGAACTCCGTTATCAATTTGGCGTGTCCAATTTTATTTTTTTATTTCACTTTTATAGATCCGACTTCATGGAAAATTCAGCGTATTTTTCCCAACACATAAGTTTCTTGAAATATCTACCACTAACCCCTCTGCTCATCAGCATATTAGGTTGAGCTATGACTGTCCACAGCTGTTTAGAAATTAAAGCATCATTGAAGTCTCTCTGATTTTTAGTCCCCCACTCTCTTTAGGTTTAGTTAGAGAGTCCCAACAAGCCCAATGAATTTAATTATTTCCTCCCTCATTGTTTCCCCACCAGAACCTAGCAGCTTTCCTACAAATATCACTACAAACAGAAATAGTCACTGTAAAGCAAGACATAACATAAGTGGGGAGAACTCTTATCACTGCTTTTATGAGAATCTCCTTGCCAACTTCACTCAAGAATTTATTTTTTCTACTAGAAACCCTCTCTATCACACTCTCTAAAATGAATTTAAAAATTCATTGACCTACCAATTCCTAAGGGACTCTCAGATACTCACAAGATTTAACACTAAAGATCCCATTCAGCAAACAACAGATTTCAGTTTTAGTCCTTGCTTGAGTATTTTTAGAGATGAAAAATAGAGAACTTGTCAAGATTAACTAGCTAACCTGAGGGAGGAGCCGTACTTATCCAAAATATTCAGGACCAATTGAGCATGAAAGACATCAACTTTATAAAATAAATGGGTATCATCCGCAAAATATTCAAGCATTGTAATCTCAATAATATATTATAAAAGACATTATTATTATTATTTCTCTTGTTACCAATCAATCTTATATTGATATCTTTCATTTATGCATAATTTATTCCAGTTTTTTTTTAATCGCAATGATTAAATTGCAAGATGTAATCCCATTCAAATCCTATTTCTCTCATTTTACACTATTTCAAACAAACTATTTTAAGAAAAAACAACTTGCAAATGAAAATATGATTATGAGCAATCTCAAAATATTTCGTTGGGGCTCAAAAACTTTTTCATCTTCAAATATATAACAATATAGTACTTGCACGAAATATTATTGAGAAAATCAGATTTTTTTTCAGTAAAAAAAATAAAGAAGAAGAAAAAGTTGAATAAGTAATCCAAACAATATAAAAAATTTTAGATCTAATCCCTTTCTTGTGTTGTTTTTTATAGTATGACATCGATTTTATTTAACTAAATTATTGAATACATTTAACTTTTTTTCATTGCTTTGTAGATTTATAGGGTCTTTTTATTTTGCAAGATCTTTAAAATTTACCATCTATTTTGTTATTGTCATTAACCAACATATGCAATATCAATACTTTATTTTGTCTCATTTTGATACCAAAAATATTATGTTAAAATCGCATCATTCTATTTTCGTTGTGTTCGACAAACTAAATTTATGGATCAATAAAGATTTCCGATTTCATTAAATATAATTCTTTGATTGTCTCTTCTTTTATTTATAAATTTCTTCTTTTATTATTAATCATATTATGTTGTATCGCACTATAATGTTAATTAGTGGCAGAATGTCAATTAGTCATATGATGGAGATATTTTTCCTTATAAATTGGTTAATGATATCAAATATTAATTTAATCTTGAGATGCACACATGTTTTTTTGACTTTTTTTTAATTAGTTATATGTAAATTGGTTTCGTTTGCCCGTTGTTTAAAATACAACATTGACAATTATGCCGAACGAGTCACCGGTACATGATTCAACCGGTTTTACTGTCTATTTTACCAGTTTTCATAAATATTAAATTAATTTATTATTATGATATGAATAATGTATAAAACTATTTTAAATAAATATTAAATTTTGAATAAAATCTAATAACAATGTGAATATATTAATGCTAAGTGTAGAACTTTGTAAATAAATTAATAAAAATATAAAANAAAAATATTTTAAAAAATCTGGTATATCATGTATTTGGCTCAAATGGTATTTAGGCTATGTTTGGTAAAACCAGCTGATAAGCTAGCTTACAGCTTATCAGTAATTTTTTAGCTTATAGCTTATAGCTTATGACTTATAGCTGAAAGCTAGCTTATATGATAAAAGTGTTTGGTAAAATTAGCTGATAAGCTAGCTGAAATAAAAAATTCAACTACCTTATTTGAAAAGTTACCTAAAGTAGTTTATGAGATAAACTCGAGCTTTTTAAAAAAACTCGTCCTACCAAATGAGGCTTATTTGAATACAGGGAGCTTATAAGCTAGCCAAATAAGCTATACCAATTACAAATAAGCTAGTTGAATTTTTTATTTCAGCTAGCTTATCACCAAACACTTTTATCATATAAGATATAAGTCATAAGCTAGAAGTTATAAGCTAAAAAATTACAAATAAGCTATAAGCTAGCTTATCAGCTAGTTTTACCAAACATAACTGGACTATTGATATCCGATATTCCTAGTAATACCAGCCAATAGGATATGATATTTAAAATCAGTGTTTTAAAAGTCGCTAGGCGCCCGCTAGGCGCTCGACCAGCGCCTAGCGCCTAAGCAGGGCCTAGGCGGCGCCAAATCGGTGTCTAAAAATCAATATTAAGTGCCTTATTTTTTTATTTATTTTAACTATTTACGAAATAAAATTATCTCAACTTATAATAAATCTACACACCTAAGTCTAAATAATAATATTAATATATTTTAAAGAAAAACATGAGAACAAAATAATGTAATTAGTATTTAAAAAAATAAAAAAAAATGAAAAATTGCCGCCGTGCCCACCTAGGAGCGTCTAGGTCCGCCTATACCCGCCTAGGCGCCACCTAACCGCCTGGGCGCCGAGCCGCCAAGTCCGCCTAGCAGCGCCTAGGCCCGCCTAGCCGCTTGGCCGATTTTTTTGGCCGATTTGTGCAAATCGAAGGCGGCCGCCTAAGCCGATTTTTAGAACATTGTTTAAAATATTGAATTTACCTATAAACGCATGTCAATTTATTTATTTTGTTAGCAAGAGTTTCTGTATGATATTTAGCATTAGCATGTTGATTATTGCAAATTGTGCTATAAATTAAGTGTATTTAGGTGATGCAGATATGGTCATTTTTTATATAATTACTGCGCATTTATATTTTATACTAATTTCCGTGCAAGTATTCGATGAGTTTAACGTTGTCACTTGGAATCAGTATTTTGAATATCAAACTACTCTGTAATTGTGTGCCACGATTTTAGTCTAAGCGACCCTTCTAGGCGCTCATTGCCATAATTAATAATATGCAAAGTAAAATTTAGCATAATGATATTTAAATTAATTCCAGAAAAATTGAAAACAATAATGTGATTTGAAAATATTATGTTCATGTATACTCTAAAGTCATTTATAATTAACAGTACAATTTTAAAAGTTTTAAATAATTTAAATAAAATTTCTATATTTATATTCTAAACATTTTGATGTATATATTTTTTAATCCAATACCCGTGTAGCACACGGGTGTTGTACCAGTACATATTTATTCAACTCTAAATATAGTGACAAGCACTTTCACCAGCCTAACTCAAAAGGACCCTTCTGATCTGATGAAAAACCAATAATACTACGAACCAAGCTCCACACTGATTAAACCACACACCAATAAATGATATGGTCATGAGTTCATGACTCGTGCATAACTTCATAAATGCAAAGTTTCTCCACACTCCACAGCCCTATAACTCATAACTTTGTTCCAGTAAATCCTACAACTTTTTTACAGCAAACACACATACCCTCCTGACCCCCGGTCCAAATAGTCCCGTTAAAACAGCAAACCTTTACAGTTGAATTTGACTAAACCCTGGACTTGAAAACTGCTCATACTCACTTAACTTCCTCCTTAACATAAACTGTCTGCCAAAAACTATGCATAAACATGTCACGAATATCAAAATCAATGACAGTATCCAACAAAATTGCAGATTGGCCAAAGCCCGGGCCCGCAAGTCAGCTTCCTGGGACCCACACGCAACGGCTCCACCTATGATCCCGTTTTTGTGATCCATCATCGGCCGATCAAAGCATCCATGTGGGACAAAGCTGGGAACCCAAAGAACAAAACCCATGTTCGCAAACCAGCATCCTTGGAAAACAACAGATATCGAAAGAACTAATGCTGCTGGAAAACTGTTTGGACAAAAAGTAGAGCATAAAGCGGACAGAAAAGAGATGCATACTATGATTTGCATCAGCCAGTGGTAATGGCCTTCAAGCCCTATGTGATCAGTCGAGTGATAATGAAGCAAGAAAAGCTCCTGCCCAAAAACTGAGGCAACAAGGAGTCCAGAAACTTCTAGCATGCTCTCTGATAACTGAGTCGACTCGGTGAAAAGAGTGAAGATCGTGAATACAATAAGCTGGAGGAAAATGGTGGCGTGCTCGATGCTGTCGAGTTCGACTGCGAAGCGGAGGCTTTTGCTGTCGATTATTTGGGCCAAGATTGCGAATACGGAAAATGACAGGATGAGTATGGGTTCAAGGTGATGTAGTTTCAATAGTGGAGATTTTAATTTGTACGAAAATCTTATTGTGAATTTGTGTGGCCCGTTAAGGAAGAAGGCTTTGGTAGTGTTTATGGTGTGCCAGAGACCGAGGAAGGTAAGGGCCAGCCCTGGCAGCAGATGACCCATAAAAGTTCCCATTGAAGTTTATGTGTTCAAATTTAGGACAAGGATTATGTAAGTTGCTAGGTGAATACAACTTAAATACTTGAAACCTTTTGAGAAAAAGACGATATTAGTTGATATCTTATCAGCAGCTTGGTGCATGGTGCATGTGTTTCCACAAAGAAAGAATTATTGAGGACTTTAGGATTTAAGGAAAAGTGAACTTTAGGACACAAAATATCGTCTAAATGAAATGCAAGAGGCACTGACACTCAGAAAGCACAAACACACACACACACACACAAAGAGAGCAGATAAGGAGAATAGGAATAGAGGGGTAGATGGCCATAGCTAGAAGATTAATACAATGAAATTAGGTTACACCACTTATTTTATGTCACCAGCACGAAGTGGAGAATAATGGCCCATAGACACTGATAGGAATATAAGACAGCTCCACGAAGTCAAAAAAAATTTGAACATGAAGCTTTTGAATATTATTGGGCGAGAGTTCAAGGATACCAGGAACATTACCTTTGTCCAAATAATGCCATGTAATGAAAGAGCGTAGTCCACGGACTCCCAACCATCAAGATTGGAAATCCATATCTCTGAAAGGAAAATTTAAGTTTCTCCAGATGTTCATAAGAAGTGAATTGGCATGAAGAGAATGCAACTCGTACACTCGTGAGAGAGCACCTAAAAGTGGCGCCAATTGAGTTGAAGTCCAAGGAATTTATATGGGAAAAGGATCTTGTGGGACTTCACAGGAATTATAGACATCAAGCTCTGTAATTGTAACTGTTATTGGATGGTAGCTCGTATTGTTAAGAGCATACGTTGATCACATTGCGATACAATCCAAGAAATTGCAAGCTTTTTTCTTTTCCTCCCATTTCTTTTTCAATATTTGTTCAAAGGAAAGCAAGATTTATTTAGAATAAGCATCGCTTGATTTGAAGTGTATCTATTG